>VSMD01100819.1:0-81071 GCA_008750895.1 Mirza zaza | reverse complement strand
GCCTAGCTCACAGCAACCTCAAACTCCTGGGCTCAAGCGATCCTTCTGCCTCAGCCTCCCAAGTAGCTGGGACTACAGGCATGTGCCACCATGCTCGGCTAATTTTTTCTATATATATTAGTTGGCCAATTAATTTCTTTCTACTTATAGTAGAGATGGGGTCTCGCTCTTGCTCAGGCTGGTTTCGAACTCCTGACCTTGAGCAATCCTCCCACCTCAGCCTCCCAGAGTGCTAGGATTACAGGCGTGAGCCACTGCGTCTGGCCCTAAGATTTTTTTTTTTTTTACCATTCTCGTGGATTATCTCTTCCAGATGACTTTAGGATCAGCTTATTAAGTTCTTTGGAAAAGTCTATGGACATTTTGATTGGGATTACATCAGTTTACAAACTAGCTTGTAAAGAATTGACATCCTAGCACTCTGGGAGGCCAAGGTGGGAGGATCGCTCAAAGTCAGGAGTTCGAAACCAGCCTGAGCAAGAGCGAGACGCCCATCTCTACTAAAAATAGAAAGAAATTAATTGGCCAACTAAAATATATATATATAAAAAATTAGCCGGGCATGGTGGCACATGCCTGTAGTCCCAGCTACTCGGGAGACTGAGGCAGGAGGATCCCTTGAGCCCAGGAGTTTGAGGTTGCTGTGAGCTAGGCTGACACCTCGGCACTCTAGCCCAGGCAACAGAGTGAGATTCTGTCTGGAAAAAAAAAAAACAAAACAAGAATTGACATGTTTACAACTTTACTTCCATGTGGGAATGGGGCTTTTTGCTTATTTGGTTCGGGTCCTGTTATGTCCTACAGTCAAGGTTTAGAGTTCTTCAAAAATGTGGTCTTGCACGTTTCTTTTTCTTTCTGTCTTGTTTTTGATACAGGGTTTCACTCTGGCCCAGGCTGGGGTGCAGTGGCGTCATCACAGCTCACTGCAGCCTCCACCTTCTGGGCTCCAGCGTCCTCCTGCCTCAGCCTCCGCCGTCGTCCCTGGGACTCCAGGCGCCACCTCTCCGGGCTCACATTTCTTTTCAGGCTTATTCCTGAGGAGGTCACAGTGTGAATGACATCTGCAGAGAGACGCAGGTTCCACTCTGGGCGCGGACACACAGCGACTTGACTGTCACCAGCAACCACAGGTGGCCGCAAGTAACTGTCGGAAAGTGGGGAGTCCTGGAGGAACAGACAAGAGGGCAGGGGAGGCTCTGGACCCCCGGCGCGGTGGGCGGGCGGGGCGTCCCGGGGCTGGGGTCTCTCTCCCAGACCTGGGCGGCCTGGTCTCTGGGGACGGCTTCCAAGGCCGCTCACTCACATCAGAATGCGGTCCCAGGCCGCGGACTGCACCCAAGGCCCGCCCCCTCTCCCGGCCCCGCCCCTCCCACGGGCCCCGCCCTCAGCCCCAGGCCCCGCCCACCTCTCATGGACCCGCCTTCTGCTCCCGGACCCGCCTCCTCACCTGGCCCCCTTCCTCCTCTCACAGCCCCAACCTCCCCACAGGCCCCGCCCTCCCTACAGGCTCCTCCCTCCTCAGCCGGCCCCGCCCTCCTCTCACGGCCCGGCCTTCTGCCCCTGGCCCCGCCCCCCAAGACACCCCTCCCTCCGCTCCTGGCCCCGCCCTCCTCTCAAGGCCCAGTCTTGGGCTCCCGCCTCTGTCTTCTTCATCCGGCCCCCTCTCTCCTTTCCCGGCCCCGCCCCAAGCCCCGCCCCCAACCCCGCCCCCAGCTCGGGCCCGCCCCAGGCCGCCCTCAACACCCAAGGCCCGTCCCCCGTTCCCGGCCCCGCCCTCCTCTCAGGCCCCGCCCTCACACGGCTCCTCCCTCCTAACCGGCCCCGCCCTCCTCTCGCGGCCCCGCCTTCTGCTGAGCTCACAGCCCTGCCCTCCTCAACTGGCCTCTCCCTCCTAGGCCGTGAGGGAGGAGAGGCCCGACCCCAAGTTCGAGCCTGCCCCAGGCCGCCCCACCCTAGGCCCAACCCTGGGGGGGGGTGTCCACCCTAGGCCCCGCCCCCGGCTTGAGCCGGCCCCTGGCCGCGCTCAGCACCCAAGGCCCTCCGCTCCCGGCCCCGCCCCCCGCTCCCGGCCCCGCCCCCCGCTCCCGGCCCCGCCCCAGGCTCCCCCAGCTCGGGTCCGTCCAGGCCGCGCTCAGCACCCAAGGNCCCCCCCCCCCCCTCCGCTCCCGGCCCCGCCCTCCTTTCCCGGCCCCTCCCCAGGCTCAGCCCCCAGCTCGGGTCCGTCCGGGCAGCGCTCAGCACCCAAGGCCCGCCCTCCGCTCCCGGCCCCGCCCCCCGCTCCCGGCCCCGCCCCCGCTCCCGGCCCCGCCCCAGGCGCGCCCACAGTTCCAAGCCCCGCCCCGCCCCCTCCCGCCGCGCGGGCGCGCTGCAGGAGAGGCCTGGTGGCTCGCGGTGTTGAGGACCCGCGGCCGCTCCGGCCCGGAGGTCGCCGGTTCGAGTCCTCGCATTCTCAACTCGGTCCCTGTGTCCGTCCCGGTCCCGCGGGCGCGGCCGTTGCGAGCGGCGCGGCCCCGGCGCGTGCGGCGAATCTGCAGCTGCGAATCTGCGGCTGCGAATCGCGAGAGCGGCGGGGCCTGGGCGAGAGCGGCGGGGCCTGGGCGGGCGCGGCGGGGACTGGCGGACGCGCGGCGACACCGCGACCCAGCACCGCGGGCCTAAGGCGGGCGCCGGGCCCGCGCGGCCGCCGGCACCATGACGGGCCGCGTGTGCCGCGGCTGCGGCGGCACCGACATCGAGCTGGACGCGGCGCGCGGGGACGCGGTGTGCACCGGCTGCGGCTCGGTGCTCGAGGACAACATCATCGTGTCCGAGGTGCAGTTCGTGGAGAGCAGCGGCGGCGGCTCCGCGGCCGTGGGCCAGTTCGTGTCGCTAGACGGTGCGTCCGGCGCGGCGTGCGGGCGGGCGGGGGACCCCGAGGGACACTGACAGGGCGTGCGGGGCCGGGGGACCCTCGGGGACGGCGGCGGCGTGCGGGGCCCGGCGGACCCTGAGGGGACACTGACTGGGCGTGCGGGGCCGGCGGACCCTGAGGGGACACTGACTGGGCGTGCGGGGCCGGCGGACCCTGAGGGGACACTGACTGGGCGTGCGGGGCNCCTGAGGGGACACTGACGGGGCGTGCGGGGCCGGGGGACCCTCGGGGACGGCGGCGGCGTGCGGGGCCCGGCGGACCCTGAGGGGACACTGACTGGGCGTGCGGGGCCGGCGGGGTCCTGCGGGGACACTGACTGGGCGTGCGGGGCCCGGCGGACCCTGAGGGGACACTGACTGGGCGTGCGGGGCCCGGCGGACCCTGAGGGGACACTGACTGGGCGTGCGGGGCCGGCGGGGTCCTGCGGGGCCGGCGGGGGCGCGCGGGCCCCGGGAGCCGCGCGGGATAACGGATTCTAAGGTGGGACTTAGAGGCGGCGGCCGCCTGGCTCTGGGGACACCCGCCGTCCTCCGTGCAGAGCGGCGGCCTCCCCCGGTTCCGTGCAGCTCCAACGTCCACACGTCGGCCGCCGCCGCAGGGGGCCTGGCGAAAAGTTCTGCCAGCCCAGAAAGTCCCCGGAGCGTCCCCTCCCCGCCGCTCCCCCGCACCCCCGTTCTGTGTTGGGGGGTGTCTGACGCGAGGGTCACCTGCTTGGTGGCCTGTGGGACTGGCTCTGTCGCCGGCCTCACGCAGCAGCCCCGGCCGGTTGCTGTGGACCGCGGGGCCTTTGTGTGCTCGGTCCCCGCTGACGGTGTGTCGGGGGCGGGACCCGGGACGGACGCTTTGGGTCGCGGCCGGTTTCAGGTGTTCGTGACGGAGCTGCTGAAAGTTCGTGTGCGACTTTCTGTGTGAACGTGTTTTCATTCGTCTGCGGAAGTCAGCTGTGCTTGGTTTAACTTTGCAGGAAATCGTCCAACTTTGTCCATGTGCTGTGCCATTTTTGAATTCTCACCGGTTGTTCCACCTCTGCGCTGGCACTTGGTCTTGTCAGTGTTTTTTATTTTAGCCATTTTAATAGCCGCGTGGTATCTCATCGTGCTGTTAATTTGCATTTCCCTAATGACTAGTGAGGTTAAACGTCTTTTAACGTGCGTGCGTCTTTGCTATCCCTGACTCCTCTTTGCTGAAATGTCCGTTGAAGTCTTTTGCTCATGTTTTGGCTTGTTTTCTTACTGTTGTGTTTTTAGAGTTCTTTGTGTAATCTAGTTGCAAGTGCTTTGTAATGTATATGATTTGCAAAACAGAAGTTTTTTTTTTTTTAATTAAAAAAATTTTTTTAAGAGATGGGGTCTCTCTTTGTCATCCAGGCTGGAGTGCAGTGGTGTCATCATAAGTCACTGCAACCTCAAACTCCTGGGCTCAAGCCTTTCTCATGCCCAAGTAGCTGGGACTGTAGACACACACCACTGACACCTGGTTACTTTTTCTATTTTTTTAGAGATGGGGTCTCTAAAAAAGAGAGAGACCCCATGTGTTGCTTAGGCTGTACTCAAACTCCTGGCCTCAAGCTTTCCTCCTGCCTTGGCCTCCCAAAGTGCTAGGATTACAGTCGTGAGCCACCTTGCCCAGCCTAGAAGTTTTAAATTTTAACTAAAAGTATTACATTTTGATGAAGTCCAATTTATCAAATCTTTTTCTTTTATAGATCATACTTTTGCTATCATGCCCAAGAAGTATACCAAACCCAAAGTGATGACCTTTTCCTTCTTAAAAGTTTTTTGTTTTACTATTAGACCTATAACCCATTTTGAGTTAAGTTGTTTATAAGGTGTGACCTGTAGGTTGAGGTTCATTTTTTGCATGTGAATGTCTAGTTGTTCCAGCACTGCCCTTTCTCCACTGAATTGCCTTTTCTCCTTTGGCAAAGATCACTGGACCATGTCTGTGTGGGTCTGTGTCTGGACCCTCTGTTCTGTGGCCATTTTCTTTTTTTCTTTTCCTTTTTTTTTTTTTTTTTTCCAATTATCTGCTTAAACACGAAAAGGATGCCATTTTCTTTGTCAACATCACAGTCTTGTTTACTGTTCCTTTTATGTTGTCTTGAAATCAGATCCTGTGAGTACTCCAACTTTGTTTTTCCTTTTAAAAATTATAGCTATTATAGTCAATTTTCTTTTCTCTTTAATTTTGGATTAATTTTGTGTATATCTACAGGTTTTTAGTTTCCTTTTTCTCAGATACTTAGTACCAGAAGTGTTAGGATTTCGGATTTCTTTGGATTCCGGAATATTTGCATTGCACCTGGCTGAGGGTCCCTTATCAGAAAACCTGAAATCCAAGATGCTGCAGTGAGCATTTAGTGTTATGTCGGTGCTCAAAAAATTTCAGATTTTGGAGCATTTTGGATTTCAGATTTTCAGATTTGGGATGTTCAACCTGTACAAAAAGTCTTGCTGGGGTTTTGATTGGAATTACATTAAATCTCTTTTTTTTTTTTTTTTTTGAGACAGAGTCTCACTCTGTTGCCCAGGCTAGAGTGAGTGCCGTGGCGTCAGCCTAGCTCACAGCAACCTCAAACTCCTGGGCTCAAGCGATCCTCCTGCCTCAGCATCCCGAGTAGCTGGGACTACAGGCATGTGCCACCATGCCCGGCTAATTTTTTTCTATATATATTAGTTGGCCAATTAGTTTCTTTCTGTTTATAGTAGAGATGGGGTCTCGCTCTTGCTCAGGCTGGTTTCGAACTCCTGAGCTCAAACGATCCGCCCACCTCGGCCTCCCAGAGAGCTAGGATTACAGGCGTGAGCCACGGCGCCCGGCCTTAAATCTCTTGATAAATGCAGAGAGATTTGACATTTTTACTATGTTAAGTCTTCCAGTTAATAAACACAATATGTCTCTGCATTCATTTAGGTTTTCTTTGATATAGTCTATCAGTGTTCTGCAGTTTTCAGCAAATAGCTCTTATACATTTTTAGGTGTATACCCCCAAGATCTATTTGGGTTTTTCTTTTTATTTTGGAGATAAGGTCTTACTGTGTGTTGCCCAGGCTGGTCTCAAACTCCTGGCCTCAAGCGATCCTCCCACCTTGGCCTCCCAAAGTGCTGAGATTATAGGTATGAGCCATTCCACCTGGCCCATTTGATATTTTTTTTAGATTCAGTTTTCAATTATTCATTGTTCATATATGGAAATATGGTTGATTTCTGTCTGTTGGCCTATTTCTATGACCTTGCCAAACTAATTTGTTAGTCCTAGGAGTTTTTTATAGACTCCCTGAGATTTTCTGCATAGACAGTCATGTTATGTATGTTTAAGGACTGTTTAATTTCTTCCTTTTGTTTCCCTTTTTTGTGTTAGAGCAGACGTTTTTGCCTTATTCCTAATGTTAGGGGGAGACATTCTGTCTCTTATTGTTCTGTGTGATATTAGCTGTAGGTTTTTATTACCAGCACTTTATCAATAATGTTGAGGAAGCTCCCTTTCCAGTCCTAGTTTGCTGAGAGTTTGTTTGTTTGTTTTTTTTTTTTTTTTTTTTTTTGAGACAGAGTCTCACTCTGTTGCCCAGGCTAGAATGCCTTGCTGTCAGCCTAGCTCACAGCAACCTCAAATTCCTGGGCTCAGGCGATCCTCTTGCCTCAGCCTCCGAAGTAGCTGGGACTGCAGGCATGTGCCACCATGCCCTGCTAATTTTTTCTATTTTTTAGTAGAGACAGGGTCTCGCTCTTGCTCAGGCTGGTCTCGAACTCCTGAGCTCAAACGATTCTCCCGCCCCAGCCTCCCAGAGTGCTAGCATTACAGGCGTGAGCCACCACACCCTGCCTGCTGAGAGTTTTTATCATGAGCGCATGTTGAATTTTGTCAGATGCTTTTTCTATATCAACTGATAAAATCATATGTTTTTCTTCTGTAGTCTGTCATTGTGGCTGATTTTTTTAGAGGCTTTTTTTCTGAGACAGAGTCTCACTCTCTCTTCAGGGCTATAGTGCAGTGTCATTGTAGCTCATAGCAGCCTCCAGCTCCTGGGCTCGAGTGATTCTCCTGCCTTAGCCTCCTGAGTAGCTGGGACTATAGGTGCATACCACCACAAGTGGCTGATTTTTGAATGTTGAACCTGCCTTGCATTCCTGTGGTAAACCCACTTGGTCATGGTGTATTATTCTTTGTATGTGTTGCTGGATTAGATCTGCTAATATTTTGTTGAGGATTTTGTTTATATTCATGTGGTATATTGATCCATAGTTTTCTTATAATGCCTTTGTCTTGGATATCAAGGTAATGTGCCTTATGAAATGGGTTGGGAACTATTTCCTCATCTATTTTTTGGAAGAAATTGTATAGGATTGGTGTTATTTCTTTTTCAAATGTTTGGTAGAATTCACCAGTATAGCCATAATAGCCACCTGAGGTTAGCTTGGAGAGGTTTTTTTCTTTTGTTTTTGAGACAGAGTCTTGCTCTGTCGCCTGGGCTAGAGTGCTGTGGCGTCATCCCAGCTTACTACAACCTCCAACTCCTGAGCTCAAGGGATCCTCCTGCCTCAGCCTCCTGAGTAGCTGGGACTACAGGAGTACACTACCAAACCCAGCTGATTTTTCTATTTTTAGTAGAGATGGGGGTCTCCCTCTTCCTCAGGCTGGTCTTGAACTCAGGCAATCCTCCTGCCTGGATCCCCCTAGAGTGCTAGGATTACAGGCAGGTGTGAGCCACTGTGCCCCACGTGGAGGTTTTTATTTTTTGAAGGTTCTTAACTATGGCTTCAATTTCTTTCATGGTTGAAGTTACAGTTTTGTACATATATATTTACATATGTATTTTTATATATGTATATTTATTTTTAGAGTCAGGGTCTCACTTTGTCACCCGTGTTGGAGTATGATGGTATATGATCATAGCTCACTGCAGTTTTGAACTCCTGGGCTCAAGCGATCCTCCCTCTTCCGCCTCTGCAAGTGCTGGAATTACAGGTGTGAGCCACCACTCCTGGCTTGGAATCGGTCCATTTGATCTAGTTGTTGATTTTATGCACAGAATCGTCTGAAGTATTCCTGTATCCTTTTGATGTCTGCAGGTTCTGTAGTGACATCCCTTTTCCTTTTAGATGTTGGTGTGTTGTGTCTTCTCTCTTCCCCTTTGCCTCTCTTGCTAGAAGTTTGTCGGTGTTACAATGTCAGAGACCCAGCTTTGGGTTTCATTGAGTTTTCTCTCCTCTTTTCTCCCTATCATCTAGTCTATTTCATGCTTGACTGGAGCCTTTGTTCTCTGTGGGCGACTTCCCAGGGGTGTCTTCTAGGACTGCTGGGGTTTGTCCCATGTTGCCAAGACTTTGTTTGATGCCTGTTGGGATGATACTAACAACAGTAATAAAAAGCAAATCATCGTGATAGCAGACCTGAGGCTTTGCTGTGGGAAGACACTGTGCTAAGTGTACCCTATGACTGGTGACAGTGCACTATCCTCAGTGTCCCCTGGGATGGAAGGAAGGGGGTGTGGAGCAGGTGCAAGGTGGGAAATATGTCACGCTGTTAGGTGGCACCAGGACGCGTCTCCAGCCCAGCCTTGCTCTCTAGAGGGAGAGGCAGCCCCAGCAACCAACTGTCATGGCCCCAAAGAAGTGCTGTGGGGACTGTGAGTTCTTAGCCTCTGGGGACCACCAGTGCAGGCGGGACCTGGGCAGAAAGTGGGGAGAAGGGGCATCAGCTGATTCAGGCAGCCCCTCAGTCTCCCTGGCAGGCTGTCCAGGCTCCCACCTGGCATCTTCCTTTCCTCATCATAGCAGCGATCACATGGCTGGAAACTTGTTGACTCCTCAGTCCCCCTGATACCCAAGTAGGTCCCTGGCCACCCCTTGCTTAGCTCACCTTTGCTCTGGCTTCGCCTTGAAAGCTGAGCTTGCTCTTTCAGTTGTCATTTTCTAGGTCCCAAAGCCACTGTATTTCCTGAACATTCTAGCTTATTAATTGAGAACTAAGCTCAACACTTAGCCATGTACTCTGGAATATGTAACTAAGACATAAGGGTGGCCAGAGGCTCACAGCAGGAGAGTCCCCAGGAGGGTCTTGACCGTGGAAACTGAACCCCAGTGTCCAGGGGCCTTTCTAAGCATAGCTGTGGGACTGGCTGAGTTCTTTTCATCCTGCCCTGCCCACCTGGGCCTCCCACTGATGTCTCCATGAAAAGTAGTTTCACAGCAGCATCTGTGACCACTCAGTTAAGTCAGATTAGCACATACTTATTCAGTGTTTCTTTCCTGCTGTTGGAAGAATCCCTGCGTGAAAGGGAGGATGGCGCTACGCCCCTGGGCCACCTCTCTTGCTGGTGCGGGGTGTTGCTGGCTTTGTTTGTGCAGCAGAGTGGCCAGCGTGGGGCTCCCCCTGCAGCCGCTTGGGTCAGCCCCTCGAGCCTTTTGCCTCCCCATTGGCTCTGCTCTGTCCAGCTCTGTCCAAGTGGCAGGCCCCTCCCCTGCTGTCCACATGGGGGCGCTCGTGGCCAGGCCCACAAAGTCAGGCACTTTCTATGGTTAGTTCCAGCTTGGATTTTTTTTTTTTTTTTTTTAATAGAAACCTGTTATAGAAAGTGTCAGCTGTTTTTAGAAGAAGAGGGCATCTGAAGGGCAAGAGTGCATATGCTGGCAGTTCCAGTCTCAGGAAACAGGCTTCCTTCTCCACTCGGCAGGAGCCCACCCCATGGGTGAGCATCTGACATTTGCACAAAGCACCCGTGCACATGTGCTTTCCACTGCGTGTGCGTGCACATGTGCATGCATGATGGGCAGCAAAAAGTAAGGAGACAGCTCCCAGAGCAGGTGCAGCTAGAGTGGTCCCAGGAAAGGTGACAGGGTATGGGGGGAGCACAGCACAGGGACAGGAAATAGAGGCCTTAAAGTGGGAGGAGAGGTGTGGGGGACCTGAGGGTGAAGGGGAGAGTAATGGAGGGGAGGTGTGTGGTGGGACTTGGGTGCCTCTGCAGCACCCTGGGGGTGAAGCTATTTGGAGCGGTGGAAGATTGAAGAGATTGCATGAAACAACCAAAAGCGAAGTCTCCACTAATGAATTTAATGTGGCATCTGTCTGTGGTCGCCCACCCTGTCCTGTTAGAAGCATGCCTGCTTGCCTTCCTGTCTGTGTCTAAGCAGGAAAAGTGGCTGGAATGGAGACCATGCAGAGTCCCTCATTCCTAGAGGGTGGGGTTTCAGGGGCTTTCTATACTTTGATTATTGTCCTTTTTCTAATGCAATATTATTTCAATTATTTATTAAAAGCATATGTCTTTTAAAATTATAACCACAGGGTGTCTTTTTTTTCTTTTCCTAAAATAAAAGTTGAGGCTAGACGCACTAGCTCTCCATTTAGTCCCAGCTACTCAGGAGGCTGAGGCTGGAGGATCCCTTGAGCCCAGGAGTTTCAGACCAGTCTGGGGAACATAGCGAGACCCTGTCTCAAAAACAAAAAAGTTGGGGGAGAGTTTGTGCTGGAAACAAGCATGCTGAGATGTGGCTGTCCTGGTTAAGCCACTGCAAATGATTGTGGTCTTCAGTGGGTTTCCATTCTCTAAACACTCTCAAATGTAAAACTTCTAAAACTTAAAAAACTATCACCCGCAAAGCAAAGAACTCTGACAGCAGGGTAGAAGGTGCAGGCACCTTGATCTCAGCCCAGTGAGACCTGTGTTGGATTTCTACAGAACTTGGAGTTGATACGTTGGTGTTTGAAGTCCCCTCATTCCTGGATGAGGTGGACCAGGGAGCAGAGCTGTTCTATACACGGTTCAGGTGGCCACCCCATGGGTGACACCAAGGTCCCTGCTGGCCCCATACTTTCCCCAGAGGGTCTATCCCCAGACTTCACTTCTGCGTTTGCATTTCATTCTCACCTGTGTCCCTCTGACAGGCCCTGCCAATGGCTGAGGTTGTGTATGTGTCCCTTAATTACAGAAGCCTTTAGTCCTTGTGTCTATATTTTGTCACAGAAGTGCTGGCCTTGGTGCTGGCCACTGAGGGCCAGTGCCCATGGGACGGAGATGCTTTCCAGCTCCACTGACGTTGCTCATGCTCTGGGTTCCTCAGTTTAGCACATGCTCATTAGAAGACCAGGCTTCAGGCCAGGCATGATGGCTCACACCTGTAGTCTATGCTTGAGCCCAGGAGTTGGAGGCTACAATGAGCCATGATTGTGCCACTGCACTCTAGCCTGGGTGACAGAGCAAAACCCTGTCTCTAAAAAAAAAAAAAAAAAAAAAAGACCAGGCTTCAGTGGTCATGTTTATAAGTCTGGTGAACAATCTATATGTTCACCTGATGTTTTTAAAGGGTATCAGCCCCAAAGTCCTGTAGGTCAGAGTGTGGTGGGACATCCTGGACTTGTTCCCACTTGGCAGAGTGCCAAAGCAGACTGCCTGGCAAGTCTGGCTGTGGCCACACTGTGCATGGGGCTCCCCTTGCTGCTGCTGCTCTGCAGGTGGATGGTGCACAGCTGGGTGGAGGTATGGGTGCCTTCTGCAGACCAGCTGGCTGTGGCAGCTCTAGGGCCATGCAGAACACAGTCCCTGCCCTCCAGGAATCAGCAGGAAAATGGACGCATTCATGTGCAGTCACTCTGCGGATGTGATGTCTGTGTGTGGGCTGGTGGGGGCACGGCGGAGGGCCCAGCCCATGCTGCATAGGCAAGCCCATGCCGAGGAGGTCATCTCACTGTGGTTTGGAGGCAGAACCATGCCCCCTGCCTGGTGGCTGTGATAGTGGTCCTCTCTAGACTTGTAGTATGTTAGGAACATGGTGAGAAAAATGTGGATAGCAGAGGCAGGTGTGGTGGCTCACTCCTATAATCCCAGCTACTCAAGGAGGCTGAGGCGGGAGGATGGCTTGAGTCCAGGAGTTTGAGACCAGCCTGGGCAACATAGCGAGAGCCTGTCCCTCACAAAAAAGAAAGAGAATGCAAATGGGCTTGGTCCACTATCCCCACCCCCAGAATAAAGTCACAACCGTGTTGTCTGGGCAAAGTGAGAGGCACTTCCTTGACGGGGGTTCCTGGGCTCAGCGTGCATGATGGGAGAGGGGTTCGACCTGCTGCTGCTGCCTGTATGAGCAGTGCCGACCCCTGCTTTTTTCTTACTTTGTGTTTTTGGATGTGATGAAAGGGCTGTAAAGGCAGATTTTCTTGGTCAAGTTTTGGCTAATCAGTCTTTTTTTGTGTTTCTAGGTGCTGGCAAAACTCCAACCCTGGGTGGCGGCTTCCATGTGAATCTGGGGAAGGAGTCAAGAGCACAGACCCTGCAGAATGGTACTTCCCCTGAAGATGCCCTGAGTGCAGGGTGGGCTATAGGAGCTGGGGATGGTGATGCCAGCATGGCGGATCCTGCAGTGCCTGCCTGCTCAGGCCTCATGCCTCGTGGCCTGCTACTTCCTGGTCACCCTCCCACCCAGCTCAGGCTGCAGTTCCTGGAGGAATTGCCTTGAGTCCCCTCCCGCCATCAGGGCGCCCCTGGGCACCCTCAAAGACCCTTTGCCAGGGCTGCTCAGTGTCAGGTCCATGGACCCTGCTGGGCGCATGACTGTTGGTTACCGGTCTCACTGGAGATAAAAACATAAACAGTTTATAGCAGTTTGATACTATAGTGACATTCTCATCTTTTTGTTTTTGAAAGTACCAGTTCACAACAAATTAGAGAAATATCTGTTTTGTTATTGAGTTAGAAGAGTTCTTTATATATTTTAGATATGTCTTTTATCAGATATATGATTTACAGAAACTTTTCACCCATTTCATGTTTTGTCTTTTTTTTGTCTTTTCATTTTCTTGACGATACCCTTTGAAGCACAAAAGTTTTTAATTCTGATGATGTCCAATTTATTGATTTATCCTTTTGTTGACTGTGCTTTTGGTATTACAACTAAGAAACTTTGCTCAATCCAAATCATGAAAATTTATGCTTATGATTTTTTGAGTTTTGTTGTTTTACCTTTCACATTTAGGTTTTGAGGCATAGTCAGTTAATTTTTGAGCATGGTAAGCCCCAACTTCGTTCTTTTGCATGTGGTTGTCCAATTTTCCCAGGGCCATTTTTTGAAAAGACTACATTGTCCCAGTTGGCACCCTCTTGGTACCTCCTTGAAAATCCATTGACCATAATAAGTTTTAAGGTTTATTTGTAGATTCTCAATTCTATCCCATTAGTCTAAATGGCTGTCCTTGTGCTTGTACCACACTGTTTTGGTTACTATAGCTTTGTAGTAAGTTTTAAAATCAAGAATTGGAAGTCATCTAACTTTGTGCTTCTTTTTAAGAGTGTTATGTTGAATATGAGTCCCTTGAATATGAATATGAATTTTAGGATCAGCTTGTCAGTTTCTGCAGTGAAGTCAGCTGGGATTTTGATGGGGATTGCGTTAATCTGTAGATATTGGGGAGTACTGTCCTCTAAACAGTACGAAGTCTTCTGATCTCTGAACGTGTGATATCTTTCTGTTAATTTAGGTCTTTAATTTGTTTCAACAATTTTAGTAGTTTTCAGAGTATAAGTTTTACACTTCTTTTGTTACATTTATTCCCAGTTGATATTCATATATTGATCTTGTATACTACAACCTTGCTGAATTCATATTTTAGTTCTAATAGCTTTTTAGTGTATTCTTTAGGATTTTCTATATACAAGATCTTGTCATCTGTAAATAGGTACAGCTTTCATTTTCTTTTCAATTTAGCTGGAATTCTTTCTCTTGCCTGGTGGCCTTGGCTAGACCTCCGGTACCATATTAAATAGCAGTGGTGAGAATAGACATCCTTGTCTTATCCCTGCCCTAGAGAAGCATCAAGCCTTTCACTGTCATGTGTACTGTTAGCTGTGGGTCAGTCCAGGGAGGGAGACTCTGTGCTGGGACCCCTTAGACTCGGTGTTTCCTTTGGTGCCCTCAGGAACATTAGCGACCATAGGAGAGAACCTCCCGATTAGGTGCATACCTGTGTCCTGCAGTCTTTACCTGCGTGCTGGAGGTGGCCTGGCTGAGGTAGCTTGCCTCTGGTTGGACAACATGTCACCCTGGTTGTTTCCCCTTGACTATCTGGGAGGTCACAGCTCTCTGGGACCTGCCTCCCCTTCTGGCTGCTGCTGTAGGTGGTGGTGGCCAGCACGGACATGGCCAGAACCTGGCCCAGGCCACAGGATTGATTAGGGTCAGCACCTGTCACAGGGAAGTTGGACTTGTGATCATAACTCACAGCAAAATGAGTCTTTAAATTTCCATTGTGTTCTTTGTCTTTGACCCCTGTGGATTTATTAGTAGATTGGTATTGGCCTTTTCACTGGTTTCTGGCTCCGTTCTTCTGCAGTCAGACATCACTCTCTGTGTGATTCAGTCTTTTTTTTTTTTTTTTTTTTTTTTTGAGACAGAGTCTCACTTTGTTGCCCAGACTAGAGTGAGTGCCGTGGCGTCAGCCTGGCTCACAGCAACCTCAATCTCCTGGGCTCAAGCAATCCTCCTGCCTCAGCCTCCTGAGTAGCTGGGACTACAGGCATGCGCCACCATGCTCGGCTAATTTTTTCTATATATATTTTTAGTTGGTCAATTAATTTCTTTCTATTTTTAGTAGAGACGGGGTCTCGCTCAGGCTGGTTTTGAACTCCCGACCTTGAGCAATCCACCCGCCTCGGCCTCCCAGAGTGCTAGGATTACAGGCGTGAGCCACCGCGCCCGGCCAATTCAGTCTTTTGAAATACTTCCAGGCTTGCCTCATGGCCCAGTTTACAGGTCAGTTTTGGTAAAAGTACATGCATAGTGGGTACTTGAAAAGAACACCCTTCTGGCAGTAAGTGGGGTGCAGTGTTTTGTACATATCATGTGGCCAGATTCCTCCTTGTCCCCATTGGTTTTGGTTCTGCTTATGCTGTCTGTCACTGAGAGGGTGACTATGGGTTTGTCTGTTCCACCCACAGCTTTGTTGGCTTTTTGCTTTGCCTAAGACTGTTACTCGCACACACAAACTTAAAAGTCTTCCTGGCTGGTGGCCCGGCCCTGCACTGCTACGTAGCACCCCGGCTTAAGGCCCTGGCATTGCCTAGCTTCACATACTGCTTCTAGCACTCCAGGTCAGCTCCTCTTCTTCTTCTGACTTTAAGACCTTCTCCTTGTGAAGAACTTTGTTCCCAGTCGAGAATACTGTTTGTATTTTCCCAGAAACCTATGGTATGTTTGCTAGAGTTGGTTGTACCTCAGACCCAAATTTTAAAGAGTATTGTTGGTGTAGTCATGTTCATTGCAATAAAATTGGAAATTAACAACAAAGAGAGAAATAATCCATCTTACTTTAAAAAGAAAAAAGCCAGGCCAGGCGTGGTGGCTCACGCCTGTAATCCTAGCACTCTGGGAGGCCGAGGTGGGCGGATTGCTCGAGGTCAGGAGTTCGAAACCAGCCTGAGTGAGACCCTGTCTCTACTAAAAATAGAAAGAAATTAATTGACCAACTAAAAATATATATACAAAAAATTAGCCGGGCATGGTGGTGCATGCCTGTAGTTCCAGGTACTTGGGAGGCTGAGGCAGGAGGATTGCTTGAGCCCAGGAGTTTGAGGTTGCTGTGAGCAAGGCTGACGCCACGGCACTTACTCTAGCCTGGGCAACAAAGCAAGACTCTGTCTCAAAAAAAGAAAAGAAAAAAGCCTTTCGAATATTTTTGGTTTAAGGAAGAAATCAAAACAGAACACGCAGGCTCCCTGGGGTAGCTGTCAGCGACGGTGTGCAGGTGACCCCTCACTCCCACTTGCTGTGTGGGGAAGGAGCCTGGGTCCCTGGGGGAGTCTTACTGTGTGGGTGGGTGGTCCTGGGAGGCCCTCTGCAGACCTTTGCACTTGGCTCCCGCCAGCTGGTAGGCAGTGGCCTGGGTGTCCTGCTGCCCCTCAGTGCTCTGCCTGTTCATTTCTCCTCCTCCTTGATCTTTGCACCATCTCCATAGTTTTTGCCTTTTCCAGAACATCATGTGGTGGCAGTCACACAGTACGTAGCCCTTTCAGATTGGCTTCTTTCACTCAGTGACGTGCACTTAAGTTTCCTCCATGTCTTTCTGTAGCCTTGTATGTATTTGGCATTTATCAATTTTCCAATTTTAGTCTTTCTGGTGGGTATGTGGAGTACTCGTGATTTTACCCACTTCCCTGGTGGGTAATTACGTTGACCACCTTTGTTTATGCTTTTTGTCCATTTGGACATCATACATGTGAAATGCCTATTGTCTTTTGCACATTTTTTTATTGTTACTTTTTCTTAATGATGTGAAGAAGTTTTTTATATATTATGGATTTCAGTCCTTTGTTAGATATACATATTTTGAATCCTTCTCTCAAATCTATAGCTCGTCTTTTCACTCTATTAATGTTGTCTGTCGCCCGGGCTAGAGTGCTGTGGCATCGGCCTAGTTCACAGTAACCTCAAACTCCTGGGCTCAAGCAATCCTTCTGCCTCAGCCTCCTGAGTAGCTGGGACTACAGGCATGCGCCACCATGCCCGGCTAATTTTTTCTGTATATTTTTGGTTGTCCAGCTAATTTCTTTCTATTTTTGGTAGAGATGGGGTCTCACTCTTGTTCAGGCTGGTCTTGAACTCCTGATCTTGAGCGATCCTCCCACCTTGGCCTCCCAGAGTGCTAGGATTACAGGCGTGAGCCACCATGCCCGGCCTATGAACAGAAATTTTAAAAACTTAGTAAAGTCCTAATATATCAGTTTTTAATGAATAGGTCTTTTTGTGGTTTGTTTAAGAAATTCTTTTCTACCCCATGGTCTGAAGATACTCTTCTGTGTTTTCATCTGGAAGCCTTATTGTTTTATATTCCACATGTAGGTGTATGATATGCCTTAAATGAATTTTTTTTAGAGACAGGATCTTGATCTTTTGCTTAGGCTGGAGTGCAGTGGCGTTATCATAGCTCACTGCCGCCTCAAACTCCTTGGCTCAATGATTCTCCTGCCTCAGCCTCCTGAGTACCTGGGCCTATAAGTGCACCAATACGCTGAGCTAATTTTTTCTATATTTAGTAGAGATGGGGTCTCACTCTTGCTCAGGCTGGTCTCCAACTCCTGACCTCAAGCAGTCCTCTCGCCTCAGTCTCCTAAAGTGCTAAGATTACAGGAGTGAGCCACCACACCCAGCCTTAAATCAATTTTTTTGTGTATGGTGTAGGGGTTGAGGTTTACATTTTTCAATATGGATATCCAATTTCAGCATCTTTTCCACACTACAGTGCCTTGACTCCTTTGTCATAAATCAGGTGACTAGATAGACGAAATAGGTATGAGTGTATTTGCAGACTGCGGTGTGACACCACAGGTAGACTCTCTTAATTGCTACATGTTTGTTTGTCATCTGTCTTCAGTCAGTACTACATTGTCCTAATTACTGTGGTGTTAAAGTCTTGAAATCTGGTAGTATAAGTTTGCTAACCCTTTTGTTGTCTTTGAGATTGTCTTGGCTATTCTAGCTCCTTTGCGTTTCAAAATAAATTCTAGAATCAACTTACTGATTTCCTAAAGAAAACCTTCCCAGAGTTCGGTTGGGATTTTACTGAATTTGTAGATAAAATTGTGGAGAATTGCTACATTTACCTATTAAACCTAATAATTTGTAGAATCTTTTCTTCTAGGTTAACAACCATGTGGTCTGTGAACAGACATCATTACTTCTGCCTTCTCGTCTTTGTGCTTCCTTTCAGTGCCTCTGTACATTTGGTGTTGCCCTGTTGCGAGACCCTCAATACCACATTGAGTAGGAGTGGTGAGAGTTGATGTTCTTGCCTTACTCCTGACCTCAGCTTGAAAACTTTCAGTATTTGCTGTTAAGAATGATGTTAACATTTCATCACATGCTCCTTTGTTTCTACTGAATGATTATTTGGCTTTTCTGTTTATTTTGTTAATGTGGTAAATTACATTGACTTTGTGAATGTTAAAGTTACCACACATTTCTGGAATAAACCCCCTTGGATCATGATGCATTATTTTTTTATACATCTATTGTTTAAGGCTTTGGAGTCTCAGGTTATGAAAGATATTGGCCTGTTATTTTCTTTTCTCATGATGTCAGATTTTAATTATCAGGATTATACTGGCTGTAAATGAGTTGGGGGAGTGTTTCTTTCTGTGTTCTCTTCACAAGCTGGCATGTGACTACATGCCTTAGTCTCCTCCAATCTGTGGTGGTTTCCCTGTCATCCTTCCATTTGGGTTCATCTCATGCTTTCTCCAGATTAGACTGGGCTTGTGGATTTGGGGCAAGATCCCACAGAAGCGGGGAATCTTTGTTCCATGTCAGGGTGTGTCATGTCGTCTTGATGGCCTGGTTAAGTTACTGCCAGGTGCCTCCACATGAAGTCGCTATTTTGTGTTTCCACATCCTCTTAGTCCACCACACTCAAATTGAGCTCCCTTCCTGGAGGGAGGGAGGTTCAAGTGAGCATAGTCAAGCCAGAGCAGTTGCTAGAAGTATTGTGAGGGGACACACTGAGGCTGCACAACACTCAACTCTCCCTGAGCTCTGCCCACTGTTCTCACCATTCCTCACCGTGGGTCGTGGGTCGTGGATCGTAGCTCTTGCTGCAGTGGTTATTCTTTTGATTGAGTGCTGACTTTTTGTCTCTTCATTCCGTCAACACTTTAGTAATTGGAATTTGCCAACCAGAATTCTTCTGCCTGGAAGGCATCTGCTGTAGGGCTGTCAGTGCTCACTGTGCGTTCCGAAGCCATGTTAGGTCTGCGTTTTGCAGGCTGTTACTCCTTTCTGGTGAGCTCCATGGCTGTGGCACAACCTCATTATTTCTGATTGTCTTTCTTGCTGTCTGGGTGTGAGCTGCCTGTGGGCTGTGAGTCCTGCCCTGGACCTCCCCAGCCTGGCAGCTGCTCCTCCAGAACTACCCTTGGAGTACCTCGGGCCCAGCTCCTCCTCCTTTTCAAGTTTCATCTGGATTCGTGCTGCAGTTGAATTATTTTTGAGTTTTCAAAAAAAATTCCATGATCATATTTAAAATTTTCAAGGACCATGTCTTTTTAATTACAGCCTATTTTTACATTTTCAGGGATTGATATCCTTTCTCATATTTCCAGGGTGCGGTGGAGCTTTGGAAGCTTTCCTCTGTCAGCACATCTGCCTGTTGAGTTTGGTGTTTCTTTTTCGTCATGTTGACTTTTTTCCTCACATGTCGGTGCTCTTGGTTGTCAGTTCACATTTATGTGCATGCGGGTCTGAAGTTGCTTCTGTTGCTTCTGCATGCCCCGGGGTACCTATTGGCTTCTGGGTACGTGGCCACGTTGGGAATGGTGTGACCCATAGCCAGCTGGCATCCCCGGAGGCTGACATCCCTGGCCGGCCTGACGCTGGGGCCAGCAGTGTGGAAGCCCAGAGCTTTTAGTCTGCTCTGGCCCTGGCGTCTGCAGCTCCTTGCACATGCTGAGTCTGGCCCCGAGTCCTTCTCCAGGGACCCTGCCCTGCCTGTGATGTCACTCTGTTTCCTTCAGCTCTCCCTCCCCTGTGGTCGCGGGGCCGGTCGTGGGAGGCTGCTGTTCAGCTGCTGGCTCAAATGGAAAGGCAGGCCTTATTTTTATAGAACGTCAACATTTTGAAGGCACCCGTGTGCTGGTGAGTTTACTCGTAGAACTCATTTATCGGAAGGAAGCCTAAGGAAACTCGTAAGCTATGGTTAGTTAATTTGTATTTGGGTTTTACATGACTTTGTATTTATTCATAACTTCTTTGTACATAGAAATCACACATGTCTAAGGTTCTGTCTGCTAATGGTGCTTGCTGAACTCACATGAATTTAAAACTTATTCGGGAGTGGGTGGGGAGTAAGTGCCGACGGTTATAGGGTTTCTTTCTGGGGTGATGGAAAACGTGCTGAGTTGCGATAGGCGCGCAGCTCTGCCATACACTGAAGCCACTTCTGTGTGGCTGTGCTGGTTGCCAGGTGCCTCCCTGTGAGGATCGTCCCCAACCTGCCAGACTACATACCCTGGGCATTGGCTTCTTTGGGGCATGGGCTCACCAGGTGCTGCCTTTGGCTGGCAGTCACCTTGAGTGAAGCTTGGCCATGAGCAGAGCACCACCCCTTGCCTTCCCCAGCCCACATGTTGTTATCAAAGAGATAAGAGAGGTCAGTATTTAACTTTTCTGTGGGCAAAGTGGAGGTCATCTCAGGTGACCTTGCAGGAGGACTTTGGGTAGATAAAAAATCGGGGTGCCAGAGGACGCTGGTGGGAACTGGAAATCTCTGTGATGGCGGTTCTCCCTGGCGTCCTGAGCCTTGACCCACCCGTGGGCATTCTCTGTGTACCCAAGTGGGCCTCTTGCCTGTAGTTAGGACTCTGCCTGCCACAGCGCCCATGCTGCAGACGGAAGTGGGGTGTTAGGTCGGCCCAGAGTGTTGATGGAAACAGCAGTCCACTCCCCAGCTCTCCTGACGCTGGCCTTTGCATGTCTGCTCTGCATTTTCATTTGTGTTTGCCAAGTGGTCTGTAGTTACTTTTCCTGCCTAAGGGGCAGTACCTCTGCTTCCTTTTTGTTGCCACCTTTTGTCCGATAGCTTTTGGGAAGGTCTTGCTACAAGAAGGTATATGGACTCAGATGCTGCAGTCCTGGCCACATCCAGTGTCTTGCAGTTCCTAGAAGGGCTCAGTGCCCTCAAATCTGCTGTGTGTTGCACGCGCCCTTGCCATGGCCCTTTCGCTGTGGGTGGGCATGTTGGAGGTGGCAGTCAGGTTGGACCTTGCCATGGTCCTTTCCCCGGCCAGGCAGCTAGCTCCTGGAGAAGAGGCTGGCGGCGGGGGCCAGGCTGGACAGGGCTGGACTGAGCAGAGAGGACCTGCTGGGAAGGGCAGGGCAGCTGTCCCCGCCCCTGTGCCACTGGGGAAGGAGGTGGTGCCCAGCACTCCTGGCTGTTGGGGGGTGGGGGGCGTCCACTGTAGGTCACGTGGTCAGGGAGGGAGCACCAGGCTGACCAGGCAAAACCAAGCCTTTTCCAGATACCCCAGACTTCAGGGAGCGCCAGGGAGAGGCACATTCAGCCAAACTGCACATACCCTCTCAAAGCCTGAAGCGTGAAACTTGTGGAATAGGATTTCATGGCAGGTGAAAATCATAGGAAATTCATCTTTTAGAGTCCATAAATAAAAGTTGGTTGGGACAGACGAAAAGTGAATTTAAAAACTTACAAGGAGATCCTCTCGTAGTTCATAAGTGTGATGATTGGGTTTTTATGCTGGTGCGTGGTAGTGTGCCTGCCTCAAACCTTGTTATGATGTCAGCATGTTACCCGTCTGACATGAAGAAAAAAAACTTATAATGAAAAGGGAAAATCCATATTCTTAGTTTTAAATTGGTCAGGTAGTCATGTGACACTTCTTATTCTTTAAGTTCTCAGTTAATTGAACCTTATGAATCGTGGTAACGTACGCGTTGTTTGGTGTCCTGTCCTAGGGAGGCGTCACATCCATCACCTGGGGAACCAGCTGCAGTTGAACCAGCATTGCCTGGACACAGCCTTCAACTTCTTCAAGATGGCTGTGAGCAAGCACCTGACCCGCGGCCGGAGGATGGCCCACGTGACCGCTGCCTGCCTCTACCTGGTCTGCCGCACGGAAGGCACACCGCGTATCCTTTGGTTTGGGGCCTTCAGGTGCTTTGTTGGCTTCCTCAAATGCTGTGGTTTGGTAGTTTAGGAACATGGTGTTTGCAGTTAATTGGAATCCACTTCCTGGATTAACAGTTGCATTGATCCAGGGCTTTCTGAATTTAGGGTCGCTTTTTACCAGGTGGAAGGATTGGGAAGCTGGGCACTTACTCCCCTCCCATAGCACTTGGGAAGATGGAACAAGGATTCTGCTGGTCCCTGGAAACTGTTCCTTGGGTTGGTTTTCTTCCCATTCTCAGACCAGCTGGGACTTGGGCACTGTCTTTCGCATCTTCCTGTGGTTTGGACCCGCCTCTAGTTTGAGGCGGTGAAGTGCTGTGGCCTGAGTGGGTTGTAGCCAGGCAGGGCTCCTTGCGCCTGCCGTGTGGTGGATGAGGGAGCGGCTGACTCTCAGTGGTCCACAGCTTTGCCTTGTCTGGAGGGGCTGTGGTCTGGTCTTCTCTCATGCCTGGGTTTTCATGCTCTTGGCTGTGCATCCAGCCCTGTGCTCTCTGCTGCCCTCTGCAGTGCATCAGAAACTGCCAGTGTCATCTTTCTGGACCTTCTAGCCTCTTTCACTCTGGGCTGTTCTGCCACACATGTGCGTATTCGGAGCTTCCTTTCCCCATTACTCTGGGTTCCCTTTACCTCTCCCGTGTGGAGCCCTGCCTCCTGGCTCATGCCCTCCTCAGCTGCTGAGGGCACCTTCTGCGAAGGCTCCCTGAAAAAGGGCTGCCACCCCTCACCCTGCTCTAGCAGTCTGTGCTTGGCGTGGCCCCGCTGCCTCTTGCCCCCAGCATGCTTGTCGAGTACTTCCGAACCACTCCAGTTCCCCATCCTCGGGGTGTGGCTGGTATGCTTTTCTCTGAAAGCCTGTAGCACCTTTTCTTTAATTTCAGTGTTGAGAAATTTCACAATATATGAATGTCTCAGGCCATTTCCGCCTGGCCGTCTCCTGTTTTGCATTTCTCTGGAGTCACTGTTTCCATTTCTCTCTCTTTTTGTCTTCTTGGTGAACTCTGCCTGCCCCACACCAGCCTCTAGTTGTCCGTCCTTCCTTCTCACCTACTTACCGTTTTGCTTTGGGAGACCTTCCAGCGAAGTTGTGCCTTTTTTGCTTTCTTGTTTTTAAGTTTTAAAAGCTCTTTTGTTCTCTGAACATTTCTTTTTTATATAATGCCCCATTCTTCACGGTTGTGGCATCTTCTCATCTTGTAGGAAATAATAGTACTTGGTTGAGCTCTTCCTCTTGGGGTCTATTTCTTTCAGTCTGGTCTCCCTCTGAGGCTATCCTGAGTGTCAGCTGATCCTGCTGGGCCGTGCTGGGGCCGGTGGGCTGGGTGATGTGCTGACTGTGCTTCCCGCTGGGCAACCCTCAATTCCAGAATCTTTCATTAAAATGTCTTTTAAAAGTTTTGAAATGTACCATTTCAGCATAAAAATGTATAAAGCACACACATGGTTTAAGGGATGATGTGAGGTACTCTGGCAGGCCCTCCGTCCCACCAGACGCCACCCGCCCCGCCTGCTTTCTGGTGCCCTCCCAGCTCTTCCCCAGAAGTCTGAGAGGCCTGGTCCAACCTTGCTCAGTGCCACCATGGTCAGACAGACGCCTGGAAGAGAAACTGAGTGGAGTCTTGGGGTCTCTGGCTCTGCCTCCTAAGAGTTTGTAGGAGCCATTTGGGGGCCACTCCGGAGCAGGACCCGGTATGCAGGTAGCACTAGAAATCTGGGCTAGCGCAGTGGGACAGTGAGTTGTACCATGTCTGTGTGTCCACCCCCACTGCGCCCTCTTGCAGGGGTAGGAGTACCCTCGGCCGCCCCAGAACATGGGGAGCTCGTAGCGAGGTGATAAAGACAAATAGGACAGACGGGTCCTGTTGGGGTGGCCACTGTGCCACAGTGGGAGGGTAAAGTGGCACAGCCACAGGGAAAACTGTTTCCCTTAAAGTTAGCCCCAGAGTTAGCGCCTGAACCGACAGTCCCACTCCCTGGCGTCTACTCAAGGGTCATGAAAGCCTGTGTCCACACTGAAACCTGCATACCAGCGTTCACAGTGGCATCATCCGTGTGGCTAAAAGGTGCAAACAACCTAGGTGTCCCCCAGCCCATGAGCGGATTAGCAGAATGTAGTGTCTGGACGGAGAGTGTTGTGCAGCCATAAAAAGGAACAAAGCCCCTGAGGACCCTCAGAAACACTGTGCCCGGTGACAGAGCCAGACATCGCAGGCTGCGTGTTTATGATTCCTTTATTACGAAATGTCCAGAATGGGCAAATCCACAGAGACAGAAAGCAGATTGGTGGTTGCCGGGGGCTAGGGAGGGGCAATAGGGAGTGACTGCTAAAGAGTCTGGGGTTTCTTTCTTTTTTGAGACAAATTTTGCTCTGTCACCCAGATTGGAATTCAGTGGCTCCATCGTAGCTCATTGTGGCCTTGAAATCCTGGGCTCAGGTGGTCCTCCTGCCTCTGTCTCCTGAGTACTTGAGACTACAGGTGCACGCCACCATGCCTGGCCTCATACAATTTCTCTACCTCTAGGTGGCCATAGTTCACTTCCCAGATTTCCCTTGGTTTGGCAGTGCTTTGGTGGGAGGTGGGTTGGGACAGTGGCAAAAGGTCCCTCTCTATCCTGTCTTCAGGTTGGTAGCAGCATCGTGCCCTCAGCCTTCCAGCCACTCACCCTGGACATGCTTCTGTCTCTCACCACCCTCCCCTTTGTCTGCAGTCCCTGCCCTTTCTCTCGCTGCTAACTCTGGCTTGGCTCTGTGGCCACCATGCTGGCTTCCTCTTCTGGCCGGCTGGCCAGGCTCATGCGCTGCCTCATTCCTTCAGGGGCCCCACTTCCCTTCCACAGAAGATCGGTCCCCAGGAGGATCCATGAGGCCCGGCTCTCTTTTCCTTGCCCAGGGCTGCCTGGCTACCGGGTGCAGCCCGTGTGGGCTGTGAGTATGCCTCACCTCTCGGCACCCCCTGCCTGTGGGACTCCTGGTCACCCAGGACTACCTTTTCTCCAGGGGAGGCAACTGCACCTTCCACTACTGTCGGTGGGACTTGGGAGGGTCCTGTGTGTTGAGGACTCCCACCTCTGTCACCTTGTCCAGCCATGCATAGGAGCAATGTCCTGGGCCCAGGACACCGGAAGTCCTCATTCAGAAAGAAGTAGGGCTCGGTTTAAAAACATTCAAGCTCATTCTCTCTCCTCCTATCACCCTATCATTCTTGCCAGGCCCCCAGACATTTCTACCAACAGCAAGGAGTGCCAGGCACTGTGCTGGGGCCTTGGACGCACAGCCCTTCTCCTTAGCCCGTGGCCCAGCCGACTGACACTGCCAGCCCTGGTTCACAGGGGAGGAGCCGAGTCCACCCAAATCTGGAGAGTCAGGGCCTGGCCAGGCCTGGCTATCCCCTGGGCCTGAGTCTGTTCCTGGTTCTCTGCCAGGGCAGCATGGGACAGCAGGGCTGAGAAGGACCTTCTGCCTAGACCTCCTGCTCTCGGGCAGGACCTGGACATCATGGGCAGAAACCGTAGGGCTGTAACAAGCACCCCTTCATGGCCAAGCAGTAACTTGTGGCCGGTACATTTTTCTTGAATTGTGTGTCCAGATTTGTCATTGTAACTTTTTGTGAAACACACATTAGTGGAAGGTGGTGCTTTTTGCCCACAGCTAGTTTTTAAGTCTTTGCTATTTATTCAGTTTTAGCTTGGCTACCCCAGGCCCGCATGTGAGCAGGATGTCTAAGGATGGTGAGGACGAGTAGGTGGGCCTTAGCAGAAGTCTAAGCCAGGGAGCTGGCAGTGGCTGCCTAGGAGGGAGGAGGCCAAGCAACCACTGATCGCTTTGCCTTTCCTGTTTGCCCATTCCAGACATTTCATACAAATGGGCTTGTGCAGCATCATTGCTAGCTTACTGTTTTCCATGGTGGCTGTACCATTTTACTTTCCCACCAGCTGTGTAAGAGAGTTCCAATATCTCTATATCCTCAATAATGCTATTTTTTTAAATGAAATTTTTATTTGGTGCTAATACAAGTATCTTTTATATTAAAAACTAGACAAATATTTTTGTATTCTTTGAGGTTTCCTTTTAAGCCACATGCCTGTATTATCCATTTAAAGAATAATTTAGAAATGTATACATAGGGGCAAGCCATAAAGCTGCACCAACTGGATCCAAGATCTTCTTTCCCCAGTGGCAGCCCGTTCTTGGTTCTTCAACAACACTTTGTTCAGCCTTAAAGAACCAGAATTTTGCTTTGTTGTTTATCTGCATTGTATGTTTATAATATATTTCATTGATTTCTTTCTATTATTTCTTTCCTTCTATTTATTTTCCTTGGGTTTAATTTATTATTTTTCCAGCATCTTGAGCCATGCTTAGGTTCTTGGCTTTCATCTTACAGTCTTTTCTAATGTAAGCACTTAAGACTATGAACTTCTCTCTGTTCCATCACACAGTTTTGATGTGTGACATTTTTATTACCATCTTGTTCAAAGTATTTTTAAATTTTCATTGTTATTTCTTCTGAGATCCATAAGTCATTTAGCAGTGTATTGCTTATTCTGAAAACCGGAGTTTCCTACTCCCCCTTTTTATTATTGATTTCTAGCATAATTCCATTGTGGCAGAGAACATACACTGAATGATTTCTGTATTTTCCAATTTGTTGAGATTTGATATACAGCTCAACAAACTATTTTGGTAACTGTTCCATGTGCAAATGAAGAGAATGCATATCTGCAGTTGTTGGGTGGAGTGTTCTGTAAATGCCTGCCAGGTCAAATTGGTTAGTCATGTTCAAATCATCCTTACTAATTTTTTTTGCCTATTTTTGTCCTGAAAGAATACTGTGAAAATCTCCCACTGTAACTGTGAAATTATCTACTTTTCTTTTATCTTGTTAGTTTTCCATTATATTTTGAAGCTGTGTTATTAGGAGGGCACAGATTCAGGACCATATGTTTTCCTGTTGGAATTGAATCTTTAATGTTATGAAATGTCCCTCCTTAACACTAACATTTTTTCCCTAAATTCTGCCTTGTTTGATATTGGTATGACTATGCCAACTTCTTTTGGTTAGTGTTAGCATGGTATATCTTTTTCTTTCTTTTAAAATTCAGTCCTTCTGATACACAACTGCCCCTTGAACAACATGGGTTTGAACTGCGAGGGCCCAGCTTATACGTGGACTTTCTCCCACCTATGCCGCCCTGACACAGCAAGGCCTGCGCAGCGTGAAGACAGTGAGGGTGAAGACCTTTATGGTGATCCACTTCCACTTAATGAATAGAAAATATATTTTCTTTATGATTTTCTTAATAGCATTTTCTTTTCTCTAGCTTATTTTATTGTAAGAATCCAGTGTATAATACATGTAATGTACAAAATTTGTGTTAATCCGCTGTTTATGTTACCAGTAAGGCTTCTGATCAACAGTAGGGATATTAGTTAAATTTCTGGAGAGTTGAAAATTATATGTTGATTTTCAACTGTGCAAGGGGTCCGTGCTCCTAACTGCCGCGTTGTTCAAGGTTCAGCTGTATTTAAGATATGTGTTTTTTTTTGTAAACAGCATATAATTGTGTGTTTTGGTGCGGTTTTTTTTTTCAGAGACAGGATCTTGCTCTGTCACCCAGGCTAGAGTGCAATGGTACAGTCATGGCTTGCTATAACCTCCAACTCCTGGGCTCAAGCAATCCTCCCACCTCAGCCTCCTGAGTGGCTGAGACTACAGGCATGCACTACCATGCCTGGGTAATCTTTCTGTTTTTTGTAGAGATGCAGTCTTGCCGTGTTGCCCAGGCTGGTCTTCAACTCCTGGCCTCAAGCGATCCTCCTGCCTCAAACTCCCAAAGTGTTGGGGTTACAGGTGGGAGCCTGGTACAGTTTTTAAATTGAGTCCTGAGATATTTGTTTCTTTAATTGCAGAATTTTTTTTTTTTTTTTTTGAGACAGAATCTAGCTCTGTTGCCTATGCTAGAGTGGTGTGGTGTCAGATCGGCTCACAGCAACCTCCAACTCCTGGGCTCAAGCGATCCTCCTGCCTCAGCCTCCCGAGTAGCTGGGACTACAGGCATGCGTCACCACGCCCTTTCTACATATTTTTAGTTGTCCAGCTAATTCCTTTCTATTTTTAGTAGAGATGGGGTCTCACTCTTGCTTAGGCTGGTTTTGAACTCCTGACCTCGAGCGATCCTCCCGCCTCGGCCTCCTAGAGTGCTAGGATTACAGGTGTGAGCCACCGCGCCCAGCCTGGAGAATTTTATCTAATGTGATTATTAGCGTAGCTGAGTTTAACTTTATCTCTTCCTACATTTTCTATTTGCTCCATTACTCTTCGAGTAATCAAATTTTTATTCTATTTTTATCTTAAGTAGCTTGTTGATTATACATTTATTTATTATTGGTTTAGTGACTACTCTACAGATGTTATCCTATATCCTTAACTTGTTAGAGTTTTCCTTAAATTAGAATATAATATTTCCCAGGCAATACAAACTCTGCAAGGTACTATTATTTCTGCTGCTTTCAACTGTTAGGATTGATTCAGATTTACCCAGTTTTGACTTTCCATTGTTCTTCATTCTTTCCTGTGTTTCTCTGCTTTCTTCTGGGATTATTTTCTTTCTGTCTGAAGAAAATTCTTTTGTATTTCTTTTAGTATGTCTGCTGGCAAAAAAAAAAAAAAAATTCAACATTTGTTTGTGTGAAAGTATATTTTGTCTTCATTTTTAAAAAATATTTTCACTGGGTATAGAATTCTGGTCAGCATTTTTCTTTTAATACTTTGTCACTATCATTCCATTTTCTTCTGCCTTCCATTGTTTCTGTTGAGAAGTCAGCTATAAATCATAAATCTTTTACTTTTTGAAGGTAATTGTCTCATATTGCTACCTGCTTTTAAAAATGTTTTTCCATTTATTTATTTAAGAATATTGAGGAGATACAAATGTTTTTGTTACATGGATACCTTGTATAATGCTCAAGTCAGGGCTTTTGGTGTGCCCATCAGGGGAATAGTGTTTATTGTACCAAATAGGTAGGTTTTTATCCCTCAGTCCCCCACTCTCCTCCCTTCCTGGTTTCCAGTGTTCTTTACGTCTCTTTGTGTCATGTGTGCCCATCATTTAGCTCCTACTTACTAGTGAGAACGTGTGGTCACTGCCTGCTCTTAAGAAATATCTTTGTCTTTGGTTTCAGGAGTTTGACTCTGATGTATTTAGATGTGGTTTCCTTTGTATTTATCCAAGTTGTCATTTGTAAAGCTTCTATAATTTGAAACTTGATGTCTTTTATCTCTTTTAGAGAAATCTGAGGTGGTATCCTTTCAAATACAGTTTCTGCCCCGTTCTCTCCCTTTTCCTTTTCTGGCACCCCAGGTACCAAAAGTATGTTAGATCTTTCTTTGCTTCAGGTATTACACTCCACTATTAACTTCTTAATTTCAATGATTTGTTTTTCATTAGTTCCTTTTACAGAGTCCAGTTCTTTGGTAGAATTCTTCATTTCTGGAGTTATAGGAAGGTCTTTGATAACTCCAGTAGTTGGATTACTTGTGGTTCTGTTTCTGTTGTCTTAATTTTCTTTTTTGTTGTTGTTGTTCATTTGGTCTTGTCTTTTGTCATGCTTGGTAATTTTTTTTTATTGAATTGCTGGATATTATATTAGAAAAATTATAGAGATGGTGGATACTTTTCCCCCCAGAGAGTATTAATGTTTCTTGAGCAAGCAGAGAGCATATGGGAATCCGGCCCAGGTCCACTTGCGGCTGGTCCATCTCGGGTCCTGAGTGAAGGACTGTGGCAGGACCCTGTTATTGCCCTCATGGCACCTGTGACTGCAGAACTCCCACCCAGCTCATCAGAGTCAGCCTTTCAGAGCTGACTTTACTGGGCTCCGTGTGTCCAGCCCTTGCACCTGTGCAGCTCTGAAGTTAGCAAGTGCCTTGATGGGAACTTGTGTGCACAGTGTTGGGCTCAGTTCTTGAAGTTGCTGCCTCTTCTCTTGGTACTTTGGGCCCTTAAGTCTAGCTGTCTTGGAAGCCCCTGAACTCTAAATTTTCTCTTCCCCTGCCAAGTGAGACTGTGTAAGCACGATGCTCCTACTTTCATTGGCCTCTGTGCTTTGCCCTGGGAAGTTGCAGATGTCCTGAGGGGGAGACCAGAGCATGTGGTACCTCTGGCTCACCTGACTTTTGCAGTTGTTCTCTATTGGAGGTCACTCTGCCACCACCTCCCTGCCCCCACTCAAGTCTGTGGTTCCTGCTGTTGCATACGCCTGCTTATGCTCTTGGCCCTGTGTGCATTTCCCTCAAGCACTTGGGCAGTCCTTTTGGGACTCGAATCAAGGGCTGCTGATTCCTCGCCCCAGACTCTCTAATGGCTTCGCCCACATGTGGAATAAAATCCACGTCCTTCTATGGCCACTAAGCTGTGACCTCTGACCTCCCCTGTCTCACTCTCCCTCCCTGCTATTTTCTAGCCTGACTGGCCACCTTGATCCTCCCAGGACATGCCAGGCCTGCTGTCTCCTGGGCTTGGTCTCCTCCCTGGAACACCTCAGCCCAGGACCCCAGCCTACTGGCAAGAAAGACTATGAGCAGATAACTAAAATAGGTTAGGATCGGAATCACGCCCAGTCTGAGAAAGCACATCTGTCCCCGTGCTGCTCAGCCCCTCCCAGTGAAAGCAGAGTCTGCAAGCATGAGGTGGCCACTTGAATGGTGGCTGGATCATCTGTGGTTGGACGGAGCTGGGCCCCTGGCTTTGTGGGAGGCTCAGTCCTAGGGCAGGGGGCTTTCAAATGGCACTTGGATACCTTTAAACTTTACAAATGTCACACTTAATGGTGGTGTGCTGGACTCTCTGAGGTGTGTTGTACACAAAGGAGAACACATGGTAGGTACTACAGCCCAGCCTGGCTCTAGGATTTGGTTTGTCATGTAGGGCGATGGGCAAGGCCCAGTAATGACTTACTGGCCCTTCATGGGGGCCAGTCCTTCCGTGGAGATCCACAGTGGGCTGGAGGAAGGGGAGTCGGCAGGTCTACCGACCCTCATCACTCATTCAGCACACTTTCCCAGAGCACCTGCTCTCTGCCAGGCTGAGGAGGAGGGTGATCTTTGGGGAGCACCCTGTGGGGACAGGGCTGCTCATGACCTGGGAGCTAGGTGCTCATGGGGCATGCTCTCAAGCAGCTGAGGCCACCTGAGTCCTGGGGTGAGTGACCCCATTCCTAGCTATATCCAAGACCTATCAGAGCCTTGCCCACCGGGTGTGGGGCCTAAAGATACACTCTCTGCCTGCCAGGCTCCTGCTTTAGGAAGCTTGCAATGAAGGCTCTGAACCCAGAGGTTATTTCTCTTTCACATTTTTGAAATTACAGCTGATTCTATGCTATTGCAAGGAGCTGTGCTGTACAAGGGTTCAGGGGAACATTCTTTTGGAGCTTCTGCCCATCACCAGCATCCACGTGGGTGGGGCAGGGAGCAGCTCTCACATCCCAAGGGCCTGTTCCTGCTTCACCCTCTGGCGAGAGGTCAGGACCATGTGGGGTCAAGAGCGGGCCAGGAGCCAGGCTGGGTTTTGTGTCAGCTCCACCTCTCAGTGGGCAGCCTCAGCCACAGCCTCAGTCACCCTCTAAGCAAACAGGGAAAATGTGGCTCCAGCACCTCCCTGGCATGCTTTCAGGAGGACAGTGGCACGGCTGGGTAGCAGCAGGTATCATCACCGTGCAAACAGCAGATGTCAGCATTGTGTAAGCAGCAGGCGGCAGTGCGGTGCAGTGCTGTGTATGCAGTGGGCGTCAGTGGTATGTACATGGTATGCATCGGTGCCGTATATGTAGTGGGTGTCAGTGCTGTGTATGTAGTAGGTGTCAGTGCTGTGAATGCAGCAGGCATCAGTGTGGTATAGGAGCAGGTATCAGTGCTGTGTACGCAGTGGGCATCAGTGCTGTATAGATAGTGCTGTGTAGACGGTAGATGTCAGTGCTGTGTGTGTGGCAGGTATCAGTGTGGTGCAGGCAGTGGGTGTTAGTGCTGTGTACATGGTGAGTGTCAGTGCTGTACAGGCAGCTGGCATTCAGAGCCCCCGTTGGGGTGCTCCTTGTCGTGGCTGCCAGGCACTGCTTGCCCGTGGGTTGGGGCGCCCAGCACTCCTGGTGGCCTTTGTCCTCGTAGGCGTGGCCAGTAGCTCATGCTCTAACAGAGCTGTGGGCGGGGACATGCATAGTGTTGGCTGCCTGGGAGAGGATTAGTCAGAGCAAGAGGGACCCACAAAAGTCGGGTGTGGTGGTGAATGGGGGCTGGGCTGTTTGTCCTTCTGGTGGAAGTGGAGGTTTTGCTCCTTGGTCCTGATCCATGTCTCCAATCCCCTCTCTGGTCCCGTGGGACTTGGGAATGGCGTTGGCTCAGGCTGGGGCCACCCCACCGGTCCCCCATTCATCTGCGAACTATTGAGGCACAGACCTTTCTGTTGGACTGCAATACAGGGGCAGGTTTCCTTGTTTCTCTCTTGGGGTACCCAGAAGAAACATTTATATGTGAGGCTGCTCAGAGAAATCTCATGTTCTTTTGAGTTTTAGTTCTGCCTTATTTAAATCTTTGTAAACTTTCCTATTAATGGAAAATGCATCTGTAGTTGTCTTCCCTACAGGCATACTACAGGTAGCCAAATGGTGTGGACAGCCTCTGTTTCCCCTGCCCTCTTCACAGTGGAGTGGCCATGCCCCCACCCCTGCAGTGCCGTGACTTGGTGGGGAAGCCTGGCGCATCCCGGGTGCCGGGCGGTGTGGTGGTGCGGTAGTGGACGCACTGCTGCACACCACAGCATTGGGACCCAGTGACGGTCTCGTGAGAGCCTCATATGCTTGGGGCTGCTCTGATGTTCGGGAAAGTCCAGAATCTTTGAAGGTGTTTGTCTCCCACCAGTCTTATTTATACATCTCCTCTGTGACTGGCACTCAAGGCTTGTTGAGCAGAAGTGCCACCAGAACATGGCAGGGACCTGGAGGGAGGGAAAAAGAGGTTCCTGCCGACAGCACAGAGGCCCTCAGGCCCTCAGCAAGACACTTTTGCCTGCTGACTTGTAATTCCAGCTCGGAAGGTTAGAAGCAGCTGCTTAGCAAATGGAGGGGCCCCTGGGAGGGGCCAGGCCCGCTGGCCATGCTGGGCAGAAGATGCTCAGAAGCCACCAGCAGATCCCCAGGTGTTCATTGGTTGGGGTACCTGGGCGCTGGGCCCCAGGGACATTAATGGGCTCTGGGTCAGGATGGGCCCTGGGGACATGTAGATGTCCCTCACACAACTGAGCCTGCTGTCTGGGAATTCCCCTGGAGTGCCTCGTGGCAGAGCCAGGTGGTCCAGGATCAAGTGTCAGGCAATTTTCATTTCAGGGGACGTAATCATTTTAACTCATGTAAAAGTGTCATTCCAAGCTCCTTTTATTCATAAAATGTACACACTCAACTTCCACGTTTCTGTTATGAAGATGTTCAAACACCTGCAAAGTTGAGGTAATTGTAGAGTCGCTCCCTAACACATGGGGTCCAAGTCTGCCCCTGACACCGCATCCCCGCTGTGCGTCCCTGAGCTGTCTCACTTTCTGGCACATTTGAAAGGATGGTACAGACATCTGCCCACTGCCCACAAAGCCCTTCAGCAGGCAGATCATTAGCTGGTTCCTTCTTTCCTTTGCAGGTAACACTGGCCCTAACGGGAACGCACAGGTCCTGCTGCTATGTGCTGACAAAGGGTGCACCTCTGCCCAGCTCCTGTCAGGCCAGAGCAGCACCAGCACCCGGGAGCACGCAGCCCTTTTGCCCTGCCGGTCGGGAGGCAGACACTGTTCTGATGTCCTTCCACCTTCAGCCCGTTGTGCTTATAGTTGAATGTCTTACAGGTGAAATCATACGGCCTGTGTTCTTTCTGGAAGGTTTCTACACCAGGCATGCTTTTGAGATTCACCCATGTTGTTGATGTGCTGAGCAGTAGCACCGTGTGACAGAAGACAGCCAGATTTCTGTTCTTCTCTTGATGGACAGCTGGGCTGTTCCCAGTTTTTGGCTATTATGAATAAAGATGATATGAACACTCTTTTATAAGTCTTTCTGTGGACATATGTTTCTGTTTTTCTTGGGTAAATACCTAGGAGTAAAATAGCTAAGTCAAAAGATAGGTATATGTTTAGTTTTATAAGAAACTTCCAGGACCTTTCCCAAAGAGCATATACCTTTACACTCCCCAGCAGTGTGTGTGAATCGGGTTGACTCACGTCCTCGCCAGCATTTGGTGCTGCTGCAGGTATGTGGTGGTGTCTTGTTTTCCTTTGTGTTTCTGTGATAACTAATACTGTTGAGTTCTTTTTTATGTGCTTGTTGGCTTTGTTTCTCTTTGTTAAGCTTCTGCTCAAAAGTTTTACACATTTTTTTGGCCATCATTATTATTTAAATAGACTTTATTTTTTAGAGCAGTTTTAGGTTTACGGAAAAAGTGTGCAGACCGTACAGAGAGTTCCCACGTACCCTTCCATCACACAGTTTCCCTCTACTTGCATCTTGCATTAGCGTGCTGTATTTGTTACAGTCAATGAGCCGATGGATACGTTATTAGCTAGAGTCATGGTTTACACCAGGGTTCACTCTTGCTGTTGTACATTCTGTGGGCTTTGACAAATACACGGTGACGTCTATCCACCACACTGTGTTGCACAGAAGGGTTGCACCGCCCTAAAACTCCTCCGTGCTCCAGCCCTGGCAACCACTGACCCTTCTACTGTCTCCACAGTTTTGTCTTTTCCAGAACAGCACAGAGTTGGAACCACACGGGATGTAGCCTTTTAACATTGTTAACTTTTTCTGTTGTTTGTCTATCTTTGATGACAGTGATGTTACACTTATAGTTAGTACTGCCTTCCTTTCATTTCCTTTGGTTTTACTTTCCTCTTTCCTTTTTCTCACAGTTCTTCTCACTAGTTTGCTGGTCTCCACTGCAGTATTTACTTTCTTATTATTGCCACCCTCCATGAAGTACATACCTTTAGGTGTGCCTTTCATTCAAGTACCTTAGAGCTCACGCCTTGGCGGGCTGTGACTGTGTGAGGTTATAACATCATGGGACTTTATTTCCCCCTGACACATGTGGTCCCGAGGATTTTCCTTGGACACCTGCTCAGGACTTCTGGTTCAGCACCAGGAGGATTTCTTTATTAGTTGCTTCTTGAAGCTACAGGAGAGCCGTGAGTGATGTAGATTTTAACTTCATCTCAGTTGCCTTAACCTGTTTTATGTTTTTGTGTATCCATCTGAGTTTTGAATCACTTAGGACATATTCTTGGTATCATTTATTTATCTGCTGAGAGCAAGTAAAGGTCCCCTCAAGTACTAGCACTGTGACAGTGCCTGCTGAGGCTCACCTGCGTGGCAGAGCCTGGCCCTGTTGTCTGTTTGTCTGCCTCCCAGGAGTCTGGTGCTGGGCTGAGCGCTGTGCCGGGTTCTCCACCCCAGGACACTGCCTGGCACTGAGTGGGTGCTCCGTAAATGCTCGTGGGATGGAGGACGGGTTCTATTGGACATCTGCTGTGTCAGGGCAGAAGACCCTCTGTAGTGAGCATCTGACTGGGAGCTGTTCTGTGAAGGCGGAGTTGTCTCTTGAGGATTATATTGAAGCCCACCCCCATTTTGGTTCCCCTTGGCCTGGCTCCCCACTTCTTACAGCCCCTTGTCCTGGTAGTGAGTTCACAGAGGTTTCCCTCAGCACCTGGGGGGACAGAAGGTTCTAGTGGGGCCAATAGCGGGGGGAAGGCTTTTTCCTCAGGGCCTTTTCCTTCCTGATCAAGTGCTGAGATTAGACTCAGCAAACACGTTCCCTGGGTGTGTGGTCTTCACATCTTGGAAGTTTGTTGTGTAACCTGAGCCTGCAGCCTTCGAGAAGATCCTTGACTCCTGCTCCAGACATGCTCCTCGACCTCAGTGACCTGCTTCAGGTAGACTGATTGATTACTTTCTGAGTCTTTTTCCCCACCTGAGGTTGTGACTGGGGCACACTGTGCACCCTCCACACTCATTGGAGGCCAGTCTGTGTTTTCTGCCCTGATGGGAACCTTTGTTCTATAGGACAGAGAGGCCTTCATGACATGGGGTTCACAAGGCCAAGACACGTGTCTCTGCACGGTGTCACGGGTCATGGGGTTGTCCACACAGGACAGCCCAGCCTTGGGACAACTTGAGAAAGCCAAGTGAACTTTTTTTTATTTTCAAGAGACAGGGTAGGTGCATGCCACTTCACCCAGCTTTCCAAGTAGACTGTTGTCCCAAGCAAGGAAGAGTCTTTTAAAAAAAATAGAAAAAATTAGACTCATATGCATGCATTTGAAATTGTAGCAAAACCTTATATTTATGGTCCGTTTAGAGACGCTTGCTTTCTGGGTACCAAAGAAGGCATTTTCTGTTGCATCTCTCTTTCCAAACTACTGGACATAGTAGAAAGACCAACACCAGGGACACTTGTGCAGATGGGACACTAACGGGGTTGGGGACATTGAGACTCCACATTTTGTCCTCGTTGACAGTGCTGGGGGCTTGCTGGGGGCTGGACTCAAGTCTTTGGCCCCATGGCCTGGGTTGTAGTAGAGCTCCAGGGTCCATAGTAATCACTCTACGGAGGACTCAGAAAGAGAAGTATTATCATTGAAAATAAACGTGACTACATTGAGCAGATTCATGCAGAATCAACATGGATTTCGTACCTAGAAGGGAAATCTTCCATCCAGATCTGGGTGCCCCATGGCGTCCTATAACCATGCTACCACCTCTGGTTCTTGGGGGTCAGTGCCCTTGGGCAGTGACCAGCAGTTAGATTTCTGCCAGGATCAGATGGTGCCTGTGTCTTTGTCTTCCCAGCTGTTTTTATAAATGGCATCTCTCTGAAGCTATTGCTGAAATATTTTGTGGTCAAGCTAAAAATAATCTGCTGGAATTGTGATAATCCAGTTACTCCACATTTCAGATGCTCTGTGCTCAGTTCAGGGCGAGGCCCATGACACTGTTTCTAATCCAGTCACTTCCCAGGAAAGATGGGCATGGGGCTAGGGACAGGGCAGCCACTCCAGAAGTGGCTTGGGCACTACTTGGAGCGAGAGGGAGGTGTTCTAGTAGTTTCTCTATACGCAGCCTTTGGAAATGGGGTATCAATCAGGTTGTCAAAATGGAAGAAGATAACTATTATAGTAAGTGGATGTTCCTGCTCGCCCAGGGCTGAACCCAGTCATGTGGCGAAGGTCCATGTGCCACCCAGGGAGAGTCCTGGTCAGGGCTGGACACACAGAGACAGTTTGCTTTGACCTGCTAACTCAGAGGAGGGGCAGAGCCGAGTGCCAAGACTACTGTGCCTGCAGGAGGCTAGCCCTGCATGCATGCTGGGTGGGTGTGAAGTGACCTGGCAGGTAGGGACTGGATGCGGCTGGCCCCTTCCTGGAGGGTTCCACAGCATGTTTCTTTGTGACTGCATGATCTCCCTGGGGGCCCAGGATGGACCTGGCACTCACAGGACAGATGTTTTACACCTGTCTATGGGTGTAGAGCACGCCTGCATCAGGTGAGGACCTTTCCCGGGGGGCTTGCCCCTGGCAAGGGCCAACTGCTTTGAGGAAATGACTTAAAATTAGAAGAGGCTGGCTGGGCGTGGTAGCTCATGCCTGTAATTCTAGCACTCTGGGAGGCCTAGGTGGGTGGATCGCTCAAGGTCAGGAGTTCGAAACCAGCCTGAGCCAGAGTGAGACCACGTCTCTCCTAAAAATAGAAATAAATTAATTGGCCAACTAAAAATATATAGAAAAAAATTAGCCGGGCATGGTGGCGCATGCCTGTAGTCCCAGCTACTCGGGAGGCTGAGGCAGTAGGATTGCTTGAGCCCAGGAGTTTGAGGTTGCTGTGAGCTAGGCTGACACCACGGCACTCACTCTAGCCAGGGCAACAAAGTGAGACTTTGTCTCAAAAAATACATATTAATAAATAAAATTGGAAGAGGCTACCATGTTGAGGTTCTCCTTTTATTGTGGACTTATACACGTGCCACAGCTTAAACTTCTCACCAGTGTTGAGCTCATAGTCAATGACCATCTGGCTGGAACCCATGGAGGTGGGGCCTGGTGCTCTCACAGCCCAGCCTGGCATGCACTTCCCCTGGGGGACTGCTTGGTCCTCCAGCAGGCCCACGCCTAGGCCTCCTAGGCCTATCCCTGCCTTAAGACAGACACAGGGTGGCTCACTTACCTGGGTGCACAGCTCCTCAGAGGTAGAGCCCGTAGGCCCAAGAGGGCGGTCTGTATGCAGAGTCCACCTGCAGTCCTGGGAGAGATGGGAGAGCTGGCCAGCCACACCCAGCTTCGACCATCTGCCCTCAGGGACCAGCCTTCAACCAGATGCCCAGGAGAGGGAACCATTGGACTGTTAGTGGGACGACTTCTGATAAACGGTACTCATACACATTAGTGTCTCTGGAGAGAACTGCATGCATTTTACATGCACAGCTTTATTAAAATTTGATTTTCCATTTGAAGTCCCTTTAAAGAATCCCTTTCTGTAGTGTTCGGGTCTCTCAATCCAACCTCTGTGTCTGCCTGGGTCACAGGTTAGGGTGGAGGGGAGTTTGAGGTGGGCAGGCGGAAGTCAGGGAGGTCCCTCCAATGGGGCCTGGCCATTCCAGCATCAGATCATAGTTCTGCTGTGGTCAAAACAGATGTGGAATCGGGAGGGTGAAGATGCAGGAGGCTGGTGGAAGTCCAGCACAAGGCCTGGGAAGACACATGCTCACATGTTGCATGTATGCACACTTAGACATGCACCATATGTGCACGCTCACATTCCACACATGCTTACACACACCACACAGTTTGGGCAGCAGACCCAGGGACTCCTAGACCCATGGAAACTCCATGAGAAGGCACACTCTGTGAGCCACCAGCCTTATGGTGAAGCCCTCAGGGGTATATCGAGGAAGGTAGAAACTGTGCCCAGCCAGTGGCAGATGGCAACCAGTGCAGTTGCCTGCAGCTGCTGGACATGCAGGCCCAGCTCTGGCCTTCCCAGCTGGGCAGCTTCCCTGAGCTGACATGGCCCCACAAACACTATCTCCAGCTCCTGCCTCTGATGTACACCCCCTTTGTGTACCATCTCTGAGATCCCCCTGGTCCCTTGAAATCAACATGTGCCTGAAGTGCCTGCCACCTGCACTCTAGGACAAGGGGCCTTGCCCAGGGGCCCATAGGCTGGGCTTGATCAGGAGAGGGAGTTCTTTGGGGAGGCCAGAGGCAGAGGGCCAGACTGGCCAAACATGGGAGGCATAGGGGTACAGGGTTGCAAGCCTGGGGTGAAGAGGGAAGGCGGGGTTTTCCCAGACTGGCCACAGACCCTGCTCAGAAGCGTCCACCCCACAGCCTGCCTGTGCCTCCCCCAGCAGGGATCCTTAGGGGAGCCTTGCCCATTGCAGGGCTTGTGCAGAGTACGCATGCAGGCTGGAGTCCTTGCTTTCTCAAGGACAAGCAGCGGTGCTCCCACCACTGACTGCCAGCCCCTTCCAGGTCTGGCCCTCACCTCTACTGCCCTGTGGCAGAAAGAGAGGATGGCAGGTGATGAAGGCAGGGGACGGCAGGCTGGGCGTGGATTTGGATCAGGATCCCAGTAAGGGGGCTGAGACTGAGACCGGGAGGGCCCATGGGGTCATGGGGTGGAGGAGGTGCAACCAGTGGGGATGAGTGTGGGTACACAGGCCTTGTGTTCAGGCATGCAGGATTCTGAATTAAGCACATGTGCACTGTGTGCTTACGCCCTGACGACGACCCTCCAGGCAGGTTTCCTTGTAAGCAAATGCAGTCATTTGTGAGGCTGTGCAGCAAGGTCCAAAGCAATGGCTTAGGTGGAAGAGGGCAGGCCCTGGGACCTAGAGGCCAAGTAGAGGACTGCCAGGCTCGCTGGGAGGTAGGGTGGGTGCTCCACAGGCTGCAGGGGCACTGATGTCAAATTCTTTAAAGATTGAACAATGAAATATGCATTTTAAGCAAGAAAAAGCACACATCTAAATACCAGTGCTTTTCTGGTTGTGATCTCTCCATCCCAGGTGAACGTGTATGTGCTGGGAAAGACGTTTCTTCTCCTGGCAAGAGAGCTCTGCATCAACGCACCAGCCATAGGTAAGTGTCGGGGCTAAGGTGGGGGTCCAAGGGCTGCTTGGAAACCAGTGTGCCAAATGTGTTTTGAAGAACGGGAGGGAAATCCTATCAAAGTGCAGCATCCCTCAAGGTAAGAAATGTCTCCTAAAGCTGCTGGGGACTCAGCAAGAGGGCTTTATTCTAGCGTGACCAGCAGGCCCACTGTGAGTGCCTGTCAAGTGTGGACAGGGTCACACACAGGGAAGCGGAGGACTGCTGTGTGTGGGACAAGGTTTGGGAAATACTGGCCTCCAAGTGCCTCTGGGAAGGTGGCATTTCCACATAGAGAGGAATGGTGGGGCACCTCCTGTGGACTCCACTTTGTGGCCACAGCCCATTCTTGGGTTTTTGCTACTTTTGTGTTCACTGAGCTTCCAGCGTGGGCAGCTTTACGGAGCTTGTGCATTCCTCTTTTAGCACATGGAAGGAGTAGAGTAAGTCCTGTTTCTCCCTGTTGGCAGCACCAGCGTTCATGCATGTAGAATCAGACCTGATGGAAAAATCTAGAAGGAAGGGATCAGAACAGCACTTTCTGCCTGAACTTTTTGACTTACCTTTCTTTACTTGAGCGTCACCAAGAGGACTGGTTTCCACGGCCAGCGCAGAGGGCCATCTCCTTACTTGGCCTGTCAGCACCTGCAAGTGTTTCCTCAGCAGGGTGGTGTGGGGTCGGGCAGGGTGGGCCAGTTTCCCCAGTGTCAGGGTGTTGGACCAGGCTGGGGCTCCAGGCCTGGCCCATACCCTCTCCCAGAAGGCCCCATCACTGTGCCAGGGGAGGCCATCCCTGCCCTTTGGGGGTCAAGCTGAGGTTTTCCAGAAACAAAGCAGCTGCCTATGGGGTGTGCAGTATAGGGTGACAGAGGCAAGGGGCTGGGAGAGCCTGCTTTACCCTACGGTGCACGCCCCCAGCAGGTTGTCCCTGCAGCAGTGACTGCTGGTGTCGCAGTCGGCCAGCCTGAGGCCAGCAGTCTGTTCCCAGGGGCCCAGCAGAGTGTGCCCCCACCAGTCAAATCCACACAGTGGGACTTTATCTGAGGTGCTGGTGATGCTTTAGGAAGTACAGAGACAACCAGACTCCTGGCATTTTCTGGAGTATTCTAGCCACAGCCCTAGAGAGAAAGCCAGTCTCAACTGGTAGGGGCCCAGGGGACAGATGGGCATCTTGGGGACATAGTTGGCTTCTAACCAGTAAGCATTGTTCAGAACTGTAGGTTTTCCTCATAGTGACGGCAGGGAGGACCTGTTCTCATTGTGTGAAATAGAGAACACGTGAGTTTATGACTCCCATGATCATTTACCTACACGCGGCTGCCATTTTATGCAAACTTTATTATGAAAATCTACTTTAATAGATGAACTATTTTAAGTGACTATTTTAGATTTGAAGGGAAGGTCTCATGTTAAGCTTGGAAACCATTCAGAACCTAAGAGAGTAGGAGGGACATCCAACCCCTCAAAGCAGGCACGTGGGTGCCACTGAGAGGGGATCTGGGGCCTGCCTTGTGCCCCAAGTCTGCCTCCACCTGAGATGTGCACCCCCAGTGTCCGGAGACGCCTGAGATTCAGACACCTGGGCTCTGGGTGTGTAGAAAAGGCTTCTATTTCACAGATTCAGGCTACAGCTGGCTACATACCAAAGAGATACAAAGTAAGCGCAGCTGCAGAGCTCGGTGCTTCTGCGTCCCCTGCGCTCACTCAGTGGCACAGCCTCCCCGGCCCCTGCATGGTGTCTCAGGCATAGAAGATGAGCTCAGGGATCTGCCCGCCTTGGACCCCTGTCCCGTTGGTGCTGTCTGAGGAGCACTGGAACTGGAAGGTCACCTTCCCACACTGCACTTCTGTCATCCCCTCCTGCCCAAAGTAGCTGAGCTCGCTGCCATCAAGCACGGCGCTGACCGTGTAGAAGGTGTCTTGTTCAACCTGTACTGGGTGTTCAAACCAGACTGAGAAGGTGTTACTGGATCCGTCCGACACAAACTTGGTCAAGTTCTGAGCCAGGACCACCCCCAGCCGCTTGAGTTCAATCTTCACGCTGTACTCGGCCTTCCCAGAGCTGGACCCATACAAGCCCAGCCCTGCAATAAATACCCTTCTGTCCACGGCAAACTGGATGCTGTCGCAGCGCCCGCGGTACCGCCACTGGTTGCTGCGGTAGGCAGAAGACTGGAAGCGGTGGCACCTCTGCGGCGCGAGGCCCTTCCTCTTGGTCAGGGGGAAGTCCAGGCGGGGCTTGTTGGCAGCCGTGTACCACAGGAAGATGTGATGGGTCTCCTCCAGCGTCAGGATGTCTGACTGGGCAGCGCCATTGGCAAACTCCTCCAGAGTCATGGTTGGAATTCGGACCAGATAGAGGGCTCGCCCCAAAACGTGCCTCTTGTTGCGTGGGGTGACTGGCAGGCCCTGCCTCTTGCACTCTGCCTCAGCCCAGTGTAGGACAGCCTCGAACACCACCGCCTCCTTGGTGTTAAGGGCCTCCCGAGTCAGGATGATCTCCAGCGTCTGCCGGTCGATTTCACAGAAGCCTTCAGACCGCAGGGCCATCTCGGCCTGCGCGTCGATGACCTCCCAGCAGCGCTGGGTCAGCTCGGGCTCCTCAAACAGCCGGCTCTGGGACAGCAGGACGCAGGCATTTTTGGCTTCCAAACTTGTCTCCAGAAAGTTGACGCAGGCTTTTGCCAGTGCGGGGACAATGTACTTCTTAGCAGCATACAGAGTGGCCAACACCGTGTCAGCTTCGAGGTCGATCTCGTCACTGTACATGTACCTAGGCAAGGCAGGTACAGCAGCTGCTGGGGGCTGGCTCCTGAGCACCCGTCACCAGGCGGTGCGGGCCTGGGAGGGGTGCCCGTCAGCTGCTGTGTGCATCCCCTCGGAAGCTGTGGGATGCTGCCTGGTAGTGACCAGGCAGAAAGGAGAAACCCCCATCCTAAGCCCCTCAGAGCAGACTTACTTTAGCAAGATCAGGAAAGCTGCGGGCTCCACATCCGGTATGTGGATTTCTGACTTGACTTCTGCGAGGTCCCCGTAAAACATGGCATAGAAAACAGAGCTGCCGACAGCCAAGACGTACTGTGGATGAGGAAGAGAGCTGCATGAGCCCCGAGGCCCCCGAGCTGGCTGCAGGCACAGTAAGGAAGACACAGGCTGTGTCCAGCCACGCCAGTCCATTCTTAGGAGGTGGCCCGTCGCCTTTGGGAGCTCAAAGGGCTGACCCTCTACCAACCTTGTGGGCAGGCACCCTCCTGGTCGCCCCCAGGGGTCCCACGATGAAGTGGACGTCGGCCATGAGCTCGTTGTTGAACATGAGCGCGTTCCTGCAAAGGGCAGGGCACACGGGCTTGGCTTGCAGGCCGCGCGGCACAGGCCGCCGGCCCGGGGGCGCGCGGGGCGGGGTGTCGGGCGGGCTCACCTCTCGCGCAGGGTCGGGTGGAAGGACTGCCAGTTAGGGCTCTCCAAGTTGTTGTTGGTGGGCGCGGGCGGCGCGGGCACAGGCGGTGGCGGCGCGGGGGCCGGGGCGCTGGGCGGGCTGCGCGGGCCGGCCTTCCTGCCCGCGGCGGCGGCGTTGCTGTTGGCGATGTCCGAGGCGGCGGCCGCGGCGCTGGCTGGAGGGTAGAGCTCCGCGGCCATCTTCGCGGGCAGCGCGGCGGGGGCGGCCTCGGCGCAGGTCTGCGCCACGCCGCGCGCCCTGGCGCTGCGCTGGGGTTTCGGGGGCGGCTCTGCAAGCACAAGGAGGGCGGTGAGGCACTGCGCGACGCGGCCGTGCAGGCAGGCCAGGGGCAGCAGCATGGGGCCGCGCCGGGCGGCGGGCGGGGCAGCTCCCCGCGCCGCGGCCCCGCCCGGCCCTGCGACCCCCGCTGGAGCCCGAGCCCGAGCCCGAGCCCGGCCGCAGGGGGCGCAGTCCGGCCCGCCCGAGCCCGTACCCGCTGCGGCGCCGGCGCGTCTCGGTGCGTCACGGTGCGCCCGAGGCCCCGCCCCACCGGCGGACGCCGACGCCCCGCCCCCGGCCCGAGGCCCTGCCCGGCTGGAAGATATGGACGCCCTGCCGCTGGGCCAGGAAGGAGCGAGATGGTGCTACCTGGCATCGGGCGCGAGGGTCTCCACCTGGCCTGCAGGTGGGCGCGCGCTTGCCCGGCCCGCAGAGCGCGTATGCTACCTGCGCTGGGGTGGCGGTTCAGCTGTCCTCTATTGCCTCCAAACACCTCCCTCCCACTTTTCTTAATCGGTTCATTTTTTTTCACCCCAAAGTGAAATGTTAGTAGCTCAAATTTTATAGAAATGCCTCATCTGGAAAGGTAATTCCTTTCTTTTTCAGAAGAAAGTACTATTAGCTTGGTGACAACTTAGCCTGTTCCCATCCTTAACTGCATATCCTCATGGCATGTGGCCTGGGTCACAGTGTTGCTGTTGGTGGGGTCTTTCCCACCTGGGGTCTGACACCACGTCAGGACCCAGGCATCTGCCTTATTTATTTGCAAGACCTTGGTGACATCTGATGTGGGAACCCCCGTGTCCCATTCTTTTTTTTTTTTTTTTTGAGACAGGGTCTCACTTTGTTGCCCAGGCTAGAGTGAGTGCCATGTCGTCAACCTAGCTCACAGCAACCTCAAACTCCTGGGCTCAAGCAATCCTACTGCCTCAGCCTCCCAAGTAGCTGGAACTACAGGCATGCACCACCATGCCCGGCTAATTTTTTCTATATATATTAGTTGGCCAATTAATTTCTTTTTATATATACTAGAGACGGGGTCTCGCTCTTGCTCAGGCTGGTTTCGAGCTCCTGACCTCAAGTGATCCGCCTGCCTGGGCCTCCCACAGTGCTAGGGTTGATTACAGGCTTGAGCCAAGGCACCTGGCCCCCATTCTCTTGCTGATGGGTACTTTACAGGATGGGAACGTGAATGTTCTGGGGCCATGTCTGTGTACCCTTCTTCCCATCTGAATTAGTGGTCAGTGTGTTTTGTTTTGTGAAACAATTCATTAGTAGTGAAATGCTGGCTCAGAGGATCATTTGTTTATTTTTTGGCTTTAGGGGTTAAGGGTAGCCGGCTCCTCTATGCACACTGCCAATTTTCACCCCTCCAGGGTGTGAGAAGCCTCATCCTTCATAGCCTTGTCAGCGCCCACTTTATTTCTTCTCTTGTGCTTTAATACATGGAAAATGATGTCCATTGTTTTAGTTTGTATATCTTTAATTATGAGTGCAGTTGAGTATGTTTTCTTATGTTTATTGGTTATCTGCATTTTTCTGGATTTTATGTTTGTGGCCTTTACCATTTTTATTGGCTTGTTGGTAGTCTTTTTCTAGTTTGTCTGAACTCTCCATACTTTAGAGTATTGCAGGTATCGGAAGCAAACACTCACAGATAGCACTTCCCAACCTGCTCTGGGTGCTCTATATACTCAGTTCTGAGGTGGCAGGAGCTGCCATTTCCCCTGCATTGTCCTCGAGGAAGCAGGCACAGAAAGGCTAGTAATGTGCTCAAAGTCATACAGCTTGTACGTGAATTTGGTCCCAGGCATCCAGCTCTGGACCCTGGCCTCCCAAGGAGATGCTCACCTGCCTCTGCTGGTCTGTCAGATGCGACCTTTGCTAGTCTGTCCCAGCTAGTCATGACTTACCTTGTTGGGACATCATGTTGAGTGTCACACTTGGTGGCCTTCTAGCGGTGTTGCTCGGGTATGGCAGTGACCTCCATGTGCATGCTTGGCCACTCAGCAGCCTCATGCCAGTCCTGGGAGTCATATGACACTGGACACCTGTCTTTGCAGATGGGGAGACCAAACTTCAGAGGTCGTGTCCCCTGCCCAGGCCATGTAGCTGGTGTGCAGCCAGGCCTGGATTCAGACTTGCAGCCTCAGAGTCTTTGCTTTCAGGAGGGGCTTCCTCACCTAAGGTCACATATATAACCCCTGCATGTCCCTATGCTCCATGTAGGGGAAACATATAGGGCACAGCTGAGCAGCTCTGTGACTAGTCAGTGGGCACCCCCTTGGTCACCCCACCCCTGGTCTGAAAATCAGACAGGAGCTCTCTATTTCTTCCATGGTTATCATGGGTCTATTCAAATTTTCAGCCTACTCAATTTTAATAAATGTCCCAAGGAGAACATCCCTTTCAGAAAATATTTGCTGTATTTTTCACAAAAGACTATCCAGAAGATGAAGAACTACAAGTCAGGAAGAAAAATGCTGACAACTCAATTTTTTAAAAATGGGCAAAAGAGCTGAACAGACACTATCCAAATGGCCAAAAGTGCTCATGTTATTAGTTATTCAGGGAATGGAGCACCACTGAACTCCCCGTCAACGCGGCTGAACTTAAGAAGACTGACAATGCCAAGTGCTGGTGAAGATGTGGAGCAACGGGAACTCATGCACTGCTGGTGGGAACATAACCTCTAGGGCAGGGGTAGTGCACACACTAGAGCCCGGAAAGTCCCAGGAGAAACTGTGCGAGTGCCCACCAGGGGCACAGCCACAGATGCCACAGCAGCACTTTAATACTATAGGAACCCGCTGGCAAAGATGGGCTGGCCACTGTGGCCATGGTTTATGTCCCAACTGTCTATTTTCATAGAAAATGGTAAAGAGTGCAAACGATTTTCAGGAACAAAATACAAATGGCCACAGAGTGGAAACAGTCCACATGTCCATTAGCAATAGAAAGGATCAACAAATTGTGGTGGATTCATACAATGAATACAGTGAGCATAATTAAATTATAATTACACACAAAACTTGGGTAGACGTTATCTCAGAATGGGGTGCTAGGAGGGGTCTGCTGGGCAGTCAGAGGTAGTCAGCACCTTCATCTGGGTGGTGGCTTGGGGGTGTGTGGATATCTAAAAACATTTTAGTAAAAAAAAATCTATTCTTTGCCCTTTGAATTTTAAATGTATTATGTTATGAATAGTATGTAGTCAGTTTAAAAAATCTCCATCTCTCTGTTTATGGCCCTTTTTTGTTCCTAGTGCCTATCTGCGTTTTTTCCCCTTTCTCTCTTGATTAGACTTTGTAGAGATTTGATTTTTTACTGTGATAAAAAAACACATAAATATACCCTCAGCAGTTTTTTAGCGTACAATGCAGTATTAACTATACGCACATCTCTAGAACTTACTGATCTTGCATGACTGAAACTTTATGTCCATTGAACAAATACTCCTCATTTCCTTCTCCCCCCCCCAAACCCAGCTGCTGACCCACCATTCTACTGCCTGTCTCTATGAATTTGGCTACTCTAGGTACCCAACGTAAATGGGGGTCACATAGTATTTGTCCTTTTAGTGCATAATGTCATCAGGGTTCATCCATGTCGTAATATGCATCAGAATTTCCTTCCTTTTGAAGGCTAAATAACATTCCCTTGTGTAGATAGACCACATTTTGCTCATCCGTTCATCTCTCTGTGGATACGAGTTGCTTCCATCTCTTGGCTGTTGTGAATGATGCTGCTGTGAACATGAGAGTTCAGATATTACTTCACCATCTGATTTCGGTTCTCTTGGCTATATACCCAGAAGTGAGATTGCTGCATCAGACAGTAATTCTATGTTTAATTTTTTGAGGAACCACCCTGCTGTTTTCCCTAGTGGCGGCACCATTGTACATTCCTGCCAGCATTGTGCAAAGGTTTTTCCTCATCCTTGCCAGTACTTGTTATAATTTTCTTTTCTTGATCATGGCCATGCTAATGAATATGAGGTGGTGGTTTGTCTTGTGGTTTTGATTTGTGTTTCCCAGTTAATTGGTGATGTTGAGCATCTTTTCATTTTTTTTTTTGGCCACTTGCATATCTTCTTTGGAGACACATCTATTCAAGTCCTTTGCCCATTTTGTAATTAGGTTGTTTGGGTTTCTTTGTTACTGAGTTGTAGGAGTTTCTTATATATTGTGGATATTGACCCCCTACCAGATAAAATGGTTTGCATTTTCTCCCATTGTGTAGGATGCCTTTTCTGTCTGTCGATAGATTCCTTTGCTGTGCAGAAATTTTTTAATTTGAGGTCATCCCATATGTCTGTTTTTACTTCTGTTGTCCTTATTTTTGGTGCCATGTTCAAGAAATCACTGCCAGGACCAGTGTAATAAAGCTTTTCCCAATGTCTTCCTCTAGCAGTTTTATAGTTTCAAGTCTACGTTTAGGTCTTTAATCTGATTTAAGTTAATTTTTGTGTGGAATGTGAGGTAAAGGTCTATCTTCCTTCTTTGGATGTGGATATCCAGTTTTCCCAGCACTATTTGTTGAAAAACTATCCTTTCCTTGTTGTGTGTCTTTGGCTCCCTAGTTGAAGATCGTTTGACCATACGCTCTGGGCTCTGTTCTGTTCACTTGTCTGTATGTCTATCTTTGTGCCAGTACCACACTGGCTTTGGGGTCTTTAAAATTCTTTTCATGATAGTGGTAATTTATTTATTCTCTTGTTTTTCTTTTTCTTTTCTTTCTTTCTGAGACAGGATCTCACCCTTATTGCCCAGACTGAGTGAAACTCCTGGGCTCAAATGATCCTCCTGCCTCAGCCTCCCAGTAGCTGGGACTACAGGTGCACACCACCACACACAGCTAACTTGTAAATTTTTTGTGGAGATGGGTTCTCACTGTGTTTCCCAGGCTGCTCTCAGACTCCTGGGCTCAAGCGATTCTCCCTCCTCATCCTCCCAAACTCTGGGATTACACGTGTGAGCCACCGCACCTGGCCTTGTTTTTCTTTATTAGTCCCATTTGCTTACTTTAAATAATTTAATTAATTTTGTTAATTAAAAATTTTCTGTTATTTGGCTACTTAGTTCATTATCTTCATTGTTTCTTCCTTAATTATAAGAAACATTTGTCTATAAAATTACCTGAAAGATTATTCTTTAGTTTCCTAATAGTGCTTGGCGGTGAGGGAATTGTGTTTCTTTTTTTGCTAATTTTTAGTTTTATTGCACTTGTGGTCAGGGGGCATGTCCTGTGAGGTTTCTGTTATCTAGACTAGATTGATGGTTTCTTTATTGTTAAATACATGGTCGTTTCCATAACTAATCCACAGACTCTGCAGGACACAGAATTTAAAATATAATTGTTAAATTGAGCCTATGGTGATATGTCTAATTCACCCATTAGTCTTTTTTTTTACTTAATTAGTGTGTCAAATTTGAGGAAACTATGTAAAAATCTCCTATTATTGTAGTTTTGAAATTTGTTTCCAGTGCTTTTTGCTTCATTTAATTCTTCCTGTGTTACTGTGTGCCTACCGATCTATAACTGTTTAAAACTGCTGTTTTCTGGCCAAGTGCGGTGGCTCACACCTGTAATCCTAGCACTCTCAGAGGCCAAGGCAGGATTGCTTGAGCTCAGGAGTTCGAGACCGGCCTGAGCAAGAGCGAGACCCTGTCTTTACTATAAATAGAAAAAAATTAGCCAAACAACTAAAAATGGAAAAAATTAGCCGGGCATGGTGACGCATGCCTGTAGTCCCAGCTACCCAGGAGGCTGAGGCAGGAGGATCGCTTGAGCCCAGGAGTTCGAGGTTGCTATGAGCTACGCTGACGGCATGGCACCCTAGCCCAGGCAACAGAGTGAGACTCTGTCTCAAAAAAAGAGAATAAAATCAATAAAATAGGCCCGGCGCGGTGGCTCACGCCTGTAATCCTAGCTCTCTGGGAGGCTGAGGTGGGTGGATCGTTTGAGCTCAGGAGTTCGAGACCAGCCTGAGCAAGAGCGAGACCCCATCTCTACTATAAATAGAAAGAAATTAATTGGCCAACTAATATATATAGAAAAAATTAGCCGGGCATGGTGGCACATGCCTGTAGTCCCAGCTACTTGGGAGGCTGAGGCAGCGGGATTGCTTGAGCCCAGGAGTTTGAGGTCGCTGTGAGCTAGGCTGACGCCACGGCACTCACTCTAGCCTGGGCAACGAAGCGAGACTCTGTCTCAAAAAAAAAAAAAAATCAATAAAATAAAACAAACTGCTGCTTTCTTTCCATCATAAAATGTTTGTGTCTGTCCCTTGACACTGCCCGTGGCGTCACTGCTGCTCAGTCCCACTTGCCCCGTCTCCTGACATACCTGTTTTGAAATGTTTGCCAGTGTTCTAAGCTCAGTTTTCTGCTTCAAGAATTAATCAGCATTGGAGTCCCACCACATCAGGGTGTCTTTTACCACACGTTACAGCTCTGGCTCCGGTGGCCGGCGTTTTATTGAAAAATTTCAGAAATGTTAACAGTTGTATCACTTTTAAAATACCTCTTATTTTTCTCCCAGTAATACCTTTTTTTAGCAACCAGATCACCAAAATTATTTTTTAAATGGTGGAAATGGGCTGTAGTTCTAGACAGCTCAGACTTAAGCCTGAGTCCAGCCCAGGGGACCACGTGGCCACGGCTCACTGGAAAGGGGGACAAGGGTCACAGCTGCCTGGATGGCTGGATGGCTGTCAGGACCCTGTGGTGGGACACACCAAGGGCTTTGCTCACTCATGTCACAGCCCCACGTGGTCAGTGTGCAGGAGTGTGGCTTGGGTCCACGCAGTCCCTCGGGTCCCAGGCTGCTTCCTGGGCTGCAGCCATCTTCTCTGGCCTCAGAAACATTCCCCGGGTGTTTTGTGTGAGCTGGAAATGCAAGGGAACGCTTGTAGGATCTCACAGGGCTTCCAGGGGCCAGAGCTAAGTCAGGCAGGCCCTTGTAGGTGCAGGAGGCTGATAGAAGGGGTCAGTGGAGGGCCAAGGAAGGAGGGCCCCAGGTAGTGGGGAGTTAGCTAGGGTTGGTGGCTCACAATAGAAACAGCTGACCGGTCCCCTCCCCGTGTCTGCAGGGTTCTCTGTGACTTGCAGTTTCCTTCTCCATTGTCATCTGCTAGCTGGGGCCTGCTTCCAGCTTGGGCCAGGCCCTCCTGCTCAGACCTCAGCCCAGACGGCCCCTCCCTCGCAAGGCGCTTCTGCACAGTGCCGGCATGCTCTCTGACAGAGCTCGTGCAGTTCCCTCAGTGCACTCCTGGCCTCGCACCCTCTCTGACAGAGCTCGTGCAGTTCCCTCAGTGCACTCCTGGCCTCGCACCCATCGGCAGTGTTTCTTCAGTTGCCTGGTTATTCCCACTCACTCGGCGGGCCGTGTGTCTGCGCACATCCAGCACAACCCAGGCCTCTGTGTGCACATGTCCCCCCACAGCACTGCGCATGGGGAGATGCTGGCGGACATGCCAAGAGTGGACCCTCCTCTGGCCCACAAGTGTGGGCTGACAAAAGCCACCTGGTGGGTTCAGAGGGTGGTTTGTGTGCCCAGGCCTGTGCTGCTCAAAAACCCCAGAGAATGTTGTTGGGGTGGCACTGTCTGTATGGTCCAGAGGGAAGGCTGCTGGGTGTGAGCACCCCTGCTACACCCTGAGCACAGGGCCATGAGAGTCAGCAAGGCCATGCCTGCGCCCCAAGGCCCCGCGTGTCTGTAGCAGGCCAGCCTGGTGGTGGGAAGGCAGTTGTTCTCCCTGGTGCAATGTCTGCAGCCTCTGCAGCTGAGGGTCTGGAGGCTGTCAGGACGGGGAGCCCTGGGGCACTTGTGTGCATGGAAAGACGGGTGAGGGTCAACCCAAATCTGGGGGTGTTGCTCTGGGCTGTGTCGTGTGTACCGTGCATACACATTCTAAAGGCTCCTTACAAGGTGTGCTCTTGGCATTGGTGAGGCTGGGCTGAGGGGGTGTTTCTGCTGCAGACCCGTGCCTGTACATCCCACGCTTCGCCCACCTGCTGGAGTTCGGGGAGAAGAACCATGAGGTGTCCATGACAGCCCTGAGGCTCCTGCAGAGGATGAAGAGGGACTGGATGCACACCGGCCGGCGCCCCTCGGGCCTCTGCGGAGCAGGTGCGGTAGGAGTCCCAGGCCCCTTCCTGTGCGATGGTGCCTTTGGTGTGTGGTGTTAAGAGCAGTTACAATTCATCTGGAATCACACTGGCCCAGACTCGCTGGCCACTGTGCCAGTGAGTTCTCTGTCCTGACTCTTGAGCAGTCTGAGCCTGTGCGTCGTGCCTGTGTTCCCAGGGCTGGCCTCTCACTGCGAGCAACCTCCCAGACTGCTGTGCCTAGTACTGACCCGTCTCTAGGGTCCTTGGCCCTCGGGGCCTTTCCTGGCTCTACTGTCAGCCTCTGTAGGTCCTAGGATAAGGGACAGAACCTTCACAGGCAGAGTGGACTGGCCGGGCTCCCTGGTCCTAACCCTGAGTTGCCCACTTCTGAGGAGAAGCTGCCCAGAGTGCCTGGCTTCTGGCATGGTTACCGGTGTGGCCTGTCTCAACTGAGATGCCAAGTTGTTACCACAGGGGGTGCCCCAGGGCTTTCAGGCTAATCTACCACCCCCTACCATGACAGTTGATCTGGTCACACTCTGAGGACCCCTCTGGGTGCGGTTCTCACATAGACCCAGGCTTACTTACCTCTAGGTGTTGGTGGGGTGAACATGGACATGGTCTGGCTAACCGTACCAGCCACGGACCTGTGCCCCTGCCCAAGGTGAGCCCCTCAGGTCAGCAAGGCCCTCACTGGTGCCCGCAGGCACCTCCTTTCCAGAAGGCCAGGTGCCAGTGTCCTTGCACTCTGCTAACAGCAGGATTAATGCTATTGGATATTCATTTTCCATCTGAAAACCTGATTTCCACATTTGCATGTTTGCACTGCAGGTTCCAGGCCTTTCTGAGGCCCATGACAACCCCATCTGGGACCTCCCCCCTTTTCCCCTCTGGCCTGGGCCCTGTCCTCAGAATCCTCAGCTCCCATCACAGCCAGCGTTTCACACACTCGTCATCTCAAAGTTCGTTAATTGCTTCGAGAGGTTACATCAAAGCAGCTCTCAAACCCTCTATTTTCATTCTCCTTGTATTTAAAAGTGTAGTGTGGTATAGCACCTCTCCCATGAGGCAGAGAATTTGGTGGTCCCAGAAGTCCCCACAGAGCATGGGAATGCTCAGGAAGGGTAGACGCTGCCTGGTCAGCTGCCGCTCATCTGGAGTGGCTGCACGTGGCGAGGGTCTCACTGCTCTGGCACAGAAAAATTGTACCCAGGCTGTCATCTCCCTAAGCACAGGGCCAGCCCCAGCCATCCTGAGCTGCAGCAGAGACACTGTGCTTTCACAGTTCCCAGTCCTGGCTGGGGCTTACGAGGACCCCTCTTGTTCCTTTCTAGCACTTCTGGTGGCAGCCAGAATGCATGATTTCAGGAGAACCGTCAAGGAGGTCATCAGCGTGGTCAAAGTGTGCGAGTCCACGCTGCGGAAGAGGTAGGCAGCTCTGATTGAGGGTGTGGGGACCATTCCAATGTGTCGTCCATGCAGCTGAGTGAGGCCTGCTTGCCAGAACCACTGCTGCCTCCGGCCTGGCTGTGCGGTGGTGCTGGTGGGCAGGACCCAGCCTGGCCCTGATTGTACAAGGGCCCAGATGTGCTGGGGCCGCCCCTTCCCTCCACAGTGTTCTCTTCCAGTCCTTCTGGGGCCCAACCCTGCCTAAGAAAGATGCCCCTTCCTTTCCATCCCAGTGTTGCAAAGTTAAGGTGGAGGGTTGTGACATTGCCCTCAGTCACACGCAGGAGGCAGGCGGGAGGTCGGGTGGAACATCAGTGAGAGGCCTCACCTGTCTCCTGTTTGATGTGGCCCATCCTGGACTGTGAGACCCTGAGTGACCCATCTCCCACTGGGAAGCTTGAGTCACTTGAGGAGCCACTGCATCTATTTAACCAAACGACAGTGAGCCTGGCAGACATGGGGCACGGGGCTTCGCACTCCTTTGGTGTGTGGTGTTAAGAGCAGTTACAGTTCATCTGGAAGGACAGACCTCGACAAGGTAATACGGCAGTGAGTGTCATTTAAACAGACCTCGACAAGGTAAATGCGGCAGTGAGTTCTTACAGACCTGTAATTGCTGCTGTACTTACCACAAATCTGAAACACTTGATTGCTGTTTTTCAACTGAGATCATATCCTATGGCACCTTCCAAAAGCAGATGGAAAATTAATTTTGCTTTATATATTTGACCTCTAATTCTCTTTAAAAATTATTTTATTAAACATTTTGAAGAGTGCATAAAATGTAGAAAAATTGATAAGAATTAAGCCTCAGTCAGTCACAGAAGCGCAGGCTCTGTGCCTGCCAGGGCCTGGCTTAGCCTCCTTCCCTCTCGAGTCTTGCGACCAGCATCCTGGGCGCATGTGTGGAAGCGAAGAAGGTGCCTGTGGGCTTTTCTCCAGGGACCTGAGCTGCTGGCAGGACTGGGGGGCACTGAGATGCTGTTGGGAAGCAGTTGGGCTTGCACTTGTAGCTGAGCATGGCTGGAGGGACTGTCTGGTACACTCAGTTTTCAGTGGCTGTTCTCAGGGCATTGGACTCTGTATCACATCTCTATTTTAGGCTCACAGAATTTGAAGACACCCCTACCAGCCAGCTGACCATCGATGAGTTTATGAAGATCGACTTGGAGGAGGAATGTGACCCCCCCTCGTACACGGCGGGACAGAGGAAGCTACGGATGAAGCAGGTGGCACTGGCCTCATGCCTGGCTGCTCCTCACCTGCTCGGCAGTCACGTTTCTTGTAGATGTGCAGCTCTGACACTTCCCATCTGTTATTATTTCTAAATAAGTGGCTTAGTGACACAAGCTAGACTGTCTGCAGCGAGGCCTGGCCTGCGTGTGTGGCTGACGGGAGGCGCATGGGTCAGTTTTGTGAGGCCTCAAGTAAGGGGACCCGGCTCACCACACATGGAGCAGGAACCCCCAGCACCTCCACCTTGGCTTTGCCAGCAGCCTCCTGCCCCACACTGAGCCCCTCCCCATAGAAGCACTTAGTATCTGGGTATATTCTTAGTATCTTAGTATATTCTAGCATTTTGCTCCAAAATGCTAGAATATAAAGTAGATTCCCAAAGTGGCATGTACTTTGGAATATACTGAAAGTCCAAAAAAGTACAAAATGCCCCATCTCACCGCCTGGAGGCAGCCTCTGCTCAAGGTGTATCTCCTTCCATTATTGCGTTGTGGAGTCGTGTAGGCATAGCTCTGACGCAGTCAGGGCCTGGCGGGAAACATGCCACACTCTATGGGGTGGCTGCAGGGATGGACAGCCGGGGCAGGGCAGGGATTAGCCCTGGAGGGGACACAGAGAAGAACCCTGCACATGGCCATGGGGGCAGACATTCCACACCTGCCCACTGGGTTGGGCCTGGCTCGGGAGGGAAGCTGAGAAGCCCCCTGCCCAGGGGCGGTGCAGCCACACTGGTCCTGAAGCTTGCTTCAGCCTCCACACCTACGCCAGCCAGGCCCCTGTGAGTCTAGCACGGGGACTCTGAGAGCTCTGGGGGTGGGCTTCTCTCCAGGCCAGGCGAAGGTGGGGGCCCCAGGTCCACCTCTGCCATTTTTCCCTGGTCAGCCCCAGTGGGGCGAGTCCAGGCAGCCTGTGGTCAGTGAAGCCTGTGGGGCGTCCCTGGAGGCTCCGGTTCCCGCACAGTGGACACCTCACTAACACTCTCCTCCTGCACTTCCAGCTTGAGCAAGTCCTGTCAAAACAACTGGAGGAGGTTGAAGGTAACCAACCCATGTTCTCATACAGATGCTTTAGTTTTGTCAGAAAAATTGATTTGTGCTGACTTTAAGCTTTTAACTCACGACTCCAGGTGAAATATCCACTTACCAAGATGCCATTGAGATTGAGCTGGAGAACAGCCGGCCAAAGGCGAAGGGGGCCCTGGCCAGCCTGACAAAAGATGGTGAGCGCACCCTGTCCTCACACCGCTGGCTCAGGGTCCCGTCCAGATACCCCCACTGTCCTGCCGCCACCTCCCCCAGGCGCTGACCTTTTAATCAAGCCCCTCCTGCCACCCCCTTCCTGGGTCATCTGGTCCTACGTCGCAGGGCCACCTTCGGGCCCCAATACCCTGTCCTGAGTGTCCCACTGCTCCTGGACACCTCCACCCACCCACCTTCTCCCCAACTCCAGTCCTTTTCTGGGCCAGTCTCCATTCCTGTGCCCTTAGGCTGCCATCCGGAGGCCCTCAGGCCATTGTTCTCACACCTGGCTCCACTGCTGCCTGCAGGAGGCCTCAGCCTCCCTCCTGTGCTCAGGCTGTGCGCTGGGCTACGGGGAGCTGGCTGTGGGTACAGGTCAGCCTGCACCCCGCTCCCTCTCTAAGATGGCCCATGCACATCCAGTTTCCAGTTTGGGGCTTTCATGACAGCTGCAGCATCCTTAAACAGGTCTCCCTGTGATCGCCTGGGTCCCCATGATGTGGGGTGCTGCCTTCCTGGTGCCAGGGTCCTTGCGGGCTGTTCTGGGGACCTGCTGAGATAGGCACTGTCCGTGCTCATAGGATCACCATCACCCCACCCCTGTGCTCTCTCTGCATGTGGGAGCCAGCACCACTCCCCGATGCTCCCTGCCCCTGATCTGAGATAGTTGGCGTCTGGAAGAAAAGGGGCCACCTCCTCATGCCCCCGTGGGGTTTTGCAGCCATTCTTGTTTATTTTTGCATGTGAACATTAGGATCCTCTTGCCTGTCCCCTCCCAGCCCAGCTCTCTGCTTTACCCAGGAGCTTGGACAGAGTGGGCGACAGCCTTACTCTTACCCTACTCTGTCCCCTCCTCCTGGGAGCACCCCTCTCTTCCCTCCCGGGGTTCTCCTCCCTGTGCAAAAGCCCTGCAATGTCCCTCGTCCAAGCCCTCCACCTCCTCTGTTGATGCCGTAAGTGGTCCTGTTGTGTCTATAACTGCTCCTTGACGGTGAAGGGCACTGAATGCTACAGGCTAACTTTGTGCTCTCATGGTGTAAGGAACTCTTTCATCTCTTTTAATAGTTTGCAACTTATCATTGCATTTTTCAAGTGATGAATTATGTCATCTGCAAACACCGATTCTGTTATCATTCCTCACCAAGTTTTATGCCCCGCATTTCTTTCTCACATCTAGTTGGTTGCTTGGTCCTTGAGCACCTCACGGGATCACAGTGGCAGCCGTGGGCACAATCCTGGCTTCCAAACAGGGCCTCCTGCGCCTCCCCAGGACACAGGCATAGCCTGTGCGCCAGGATGCCACGGTCTGTCATGTGGAGGAAGTGCCCACTCTTGCATTTTCATAGTATCCCTGCCTCAAGCAAGCGCCCCAGATGTGTGCAGGGTCAGTGGAGAGACCACAGCCCTCTCTCTGATGCGCTCATGTGATCCATTGTGCTGGTGTCCAACATGGGGCCCTCCTTGGGTCCGCCAAGGCACCGCTGGGCCACGGTGGCTCAAATTGCCCTGTTGCTGCTGACACTGGAGCGCCCGTCCCATCCATTTGCAGAGTTGAGTGAAGTATCTTATGATACTTTTGAGTTCTTTTGTCTATGAATTTTTTTTGTCATTTCTTAGTTTTCGTAGTTTTGTTTTCTGTTTGTTTGTTTCCCAGCTGGTTATTGATTTTCCTGTTAACGGAGTTTTCAAATTGATTCATTGGCTCTGCTGCCTTCCTGTTCGCCAAGTCAGTAACTTGCACTTTATCTCCGTGCTTCCTGCAGCTTCTCTCGGTCACCTACGTGGCTGATTCATCCCGTGTCCTGGCGCCTGTGCACATTCAGGCAGTGGGCTTTTCTCCGGGCATCGTTTCAGCTGTGATCCTGCTGTGAAGTGTTTTCAGTTTCCCAGTCTCAAGTTGTATTTTTCTCTTCCCTGTGCAAGGAGTTTTAAAAGTTCTGGGGAGTGGGCTGTGATTTTTTATTTTTTTGCTGACTTCTGCTCTCCTTGCCTGGGACCAGGGAGTGTTGCTGGCCCCCTCCCCCTTTGATGGTTCGACCATGTGGTGGTGGCCTGTCTCCACCAACATGGGCATGTTTGCAAGCACCTGTGTGTACTCAGCAAGGAGGCAGTCTGCATATATTTAAAATGCACCCTTGGATTTTGTGGTTTTGACATCTACACACACCTATGAAGCCATCACCATAATCAGGATGATCCACAGGTCTGTCAATCCCAACAGTGTCCTCAGGCCCCTGATAGCCCATCCAAGCCTCCCTGCCTCAGGCTGCCACTAGACTGGTGTCACTATTAATTAGCCATGTTTTCTAGCGTTTTATATAAATGGGCCACATGGTACATGCTGCTTTCCGCTGGCTTTTTTCACTCAGTGAAGTTCTTTCAAGTCATCCATCAGCAGTTGGTTATTTTATGATGGTGTCATGGTCCACAGATACACTGAAGTTGTTTATGCATTAACCTATTGGAGGGCATTGGGTTCTTTCCAGTTTAGGACTATTACAAATAAACTGCTGAACATCTGTATACAAGTCTTTGCATGGACATGTTTTTCCTCTTGTATTGGGTAAATGCCAAGGAGCGGAATTGCTGGGTCATGTGGAAGGTGAGTGTTTAAGTCTTTAGGAAACCATCAAACTGTTTCCAGAGCGCTCACACCATTGCATTCCCACTGGCAGCACTCTCTTATTTTTTTCTAAAATGTTTATGCTTTGGCTGTCTCACTTAGGTCTGTGAGCCATTCAAGTTCGTCGTTGTGTAAGTGTGAGGCATGGGTCAGCCTCATTCTTGAACACGTGGGTGTCCCGGCACTGTTTGCTGACAGTTCCGTCTTTTTTCCACTGGTTATTTTGCAGCTGGGCGGAAGTGTCTCTTGTCCAAGAGCAGACTCGCTCTGCATTCTCCCGGCTAACAGGTGGTGTGTGGGTCATGTGTCCCTAGGCTCCGTCGAGGACACCACCTCCAGCTTACTTGGAGAGGAGGACACAGAGGATGAGGAGCTGGAGGCTGCTGCCAGCCACCTGAACAAGGACTTCTACCGGGAGCTCCTCGGCGGCAACACCCAAGGTAGCTCGGAAGCCTCAGGAGGCCCTGAGGTGGGCAGCAGGCCCCCAGCCCTGGAGTCCCTGCTTGGTCCCCTGCCCACAGCGGCCAGCCTGGGCATCTCTGACTCCATCCGAGAGTGCATCTCCTCCCAGAGCCGGGACCCCGGTGAGTACCACAGGGGTTGGGGGACAGAGTAACCTAGAAACTGACATTGTCTGCCTGGGAGGTTCTGGCAAGGTGGGCTTGGATGGGAGCATTGCCAGTCCTCCAGGACAGGGCAGTCTGAGGGGTCAGTGGTCCTAACACAAAGAGCTGGGTGTTTGTCAACACCCCGAATGCCGAACAGGTTTTGTCACCCTCCCTGGAACTGTCTCCTGGCCACAGGCTCCCTCCTGCCTCAGCAGCCCCTTGCTGGGATATGGCCCAAAGCCCTGAGAGCCCATGGGCACCGTGTGAAAACTGTAGTGATGCTGAGAAGTCATGCTGGGAATTCTACAGGGGGTCATGAGGCAGGGACCAGCCTTTCTCACCCTCCCTCCCTTTGTTTGACATGGTGGCAGAGCACAGACAGGTCAAATCTCCACTGGTCAGAGGAACGTTGCTTGCTGAGATTGACATAGCAGTGATGAGACGCCCTGAGCAGGGCATAGTCACCCTGTCCCATGGTGCCCAGACCAGGCCACAGCAGACAGTCCTGCTGTTCCTCACCCCTCCCACTCTGTAAAACATCACTGAGATTGGGGCCGGGAAGGGTCCAGGTAATGGCAGCTCTAGGAAGAAGGCAGATGGTCCCATCCCTGTACCCTGCCAGGACAACCCTCCCTGCAGCCCAGAGCCTGGGCCCTCCCTTGGCACTCACCCCCAGGCCCTGCCTCCACCAGGCCCCAGGGCTTGGCCTCTGTGCACGAGGGGCCTCCTTGAGGGCCGCTGCTCAGTCCATGGATGGGTGTTAATCGAGTGACCTCTGGGCCAGGCGTGGGGATGGACAGTCACACCTGCCCTTGTGGCGGGGGTTGCTGTGTTAGCAGCAGCACTGGGCAGAGGGCCCGTGCAAACACTCTGGGGCAAACAAGGTACAGTGACCTCAGAGCAGAAAGGGCCATTCTGGCCAGACCTGAGAGAGCAAGGGGGACGAGGCAGGCCGGGAGGGCCTGGGGGGAACATCTGAGCACTGAGAGCAGCCGTCTGGCCCTCGGTCATGGGGCGGCATGGCAGGAGCGAGCCCCAGACTGGCTTCATGACTGGACTTGACAAGACTCAGCCGATGGGCGGTGAGGGTTTGTGGAGAGGACAGAGTACCCCGATTCTGGGCTCTACAGATGTGCCCTCAACCATGCCAGGCAAGAGGGTGGTGGCCACAGGTTTGAGGACATCCTGAGCACAGTGATGGGGAGGCTCCTGAGTCACCGTCATTTCCACCCCTAGGCCTGAGAGCACCACAGCGGGAATGCCTAGCCCTTCCTCTGCAGCAAGATGTCTGTCCCCTGGGCCCCACTCACCACTGTGCCCCCTTCCCTCTGTCGGGGCCAGAGAGCTTGTGTCTCCCAATCTAAGAAAAGCTCATTTCTTACACAAAAGCCTAGGAGTGTTGGGTGGCTTTTTCATAGCTTCAGTTTAGTGTCCTGCTTTCTTCACTTTTTAGCACCCTGAAGTGAGCATTTAGAGAAACACAAAGCAATGTAGGGGAAGTGCTGGGACTGCGATGAATGAGGCAGAGCTTCTAGAAGCCCCTTGGCCCAAACACCAGGGTCATGAGCCAGCCAGGTGGTGTTTGTGCCCCTCTAATCAGAACTGACCCTAAATGTCACCGACGCTGTGCTTCTCTCCAGCAGACACCTCCGGAGATGGTGAACTGGACCTCAGTGGCATTGACGACCTTGAAATCGACAGAGTAAGCCCCTGCGTGGCCCCTCACTTTCCCAGGAGACGGTTGGCACTGCAGCCCAGGACACCACTGGGATGGGGGTGGGGTTGGCGGCCTGCCCTGCCCCATGGCTTGCCTCTGGCCTCTGGGATGGTCACTCCTTGGCCTCTCCAGACACTCCCTGTCATGAGGTGGTCTCGTGATCTCCTAGCCCACCACTGTCCCCAGCCCCACCCTTCTAGACTGTGGCTCCAGGGTGGCCATGGCAAACGCATGCCCTTCCCACTGGAAGCCAGAGCCAGCCTCTGAGCCAATGCCCACCAGTAGGGCCCTGCGCTCTGCACCTGGCCTTTGCCACCATCTGGGCACGTGGCCTGTGGTAAATGCAAGTCCCATCCGGTTGGGCCCATACGGCAGTCTCCATCACGGAGGCGCCCGCGAACTCCGAGGATGTCGAGTACCTGCAAGTTCTAGTGCTCCAGTCATTTGTTCTGGCTCTTTGCTATTGATCTCAGCAGTACTAGTCCTCTGTCAGGCCAGGAGCCTCATCCTGTGATTTTATCACCACATGGTGCCTAGGGCCAGCTGCCCGTTTGCTCCTAAACTGGCACCTCACACCCTCACCTGGTCTCTTCCTGGGACCCATGGCCCTGCCCTCTGGCTGGCCGGCATCCTGGTGTCGACAGGGCCCGGGAGTGCCACAGCGTGGGCTCACGGCCTGCATGGGTGGCCTTGGAAAGGGCAGTGGAGCAACGGGTATCCCCAGCTTGTTCTCGGCCCCAAGGCCTCAGCCCAATCTCCACATTGAATAGAGGCCCACCCACGTTTCCCCTCCTTCAACAATTTAAATACACAAACGGGAAGAGTGCTCGCTGGCGAGACGGCGTAGCCTGCCCTCGGTGTGAAGGAAGGCTGAGGGCACCTACTGTGCTTGCCCAGTACATACTGAACGAGTCGGAAGCCCGCGTGAAGGCCGAGCTGTGGATGAAGGAGAACGCCGAGTACCTGCGGGAGCAGAGGGGTAAGCACCCGCCTGCCCACCCCACGGACCCCGGCCTGGGTCGCGGGCCACTGCTAACACAGGCCACTGTGTTCCGCTTGTAGAGAAAGAGGCGAGGATAGCCAAGGAGAAGGAGCTCGGCATCTACAAGGAGCACAAGGTAGGCGTCCCGTGACGCACCAGGAACCTTTTCTGGGAGATGTCTGAGTTTACAGGAGGAAGACATCTCTGTGGAATGTTTCTTCCCTTGTGTCAGCTTCACCACAGGCGGGACGGGCCCCTCAGCTTAGGCAAGGTCCTGAGTGTGTCTCCAGGGTAGACTGGGTGGAGACTCGGGGCTGGACAATGAGATCCCTGGACTCAAGTCCCTTGTCAAGGACACAAGAGGCCCCCGCCTCTGTGTCCAGGTCTTTGTTCTGCTGATGACCTGGGAAAGCCTAAGCGTGGCACCTCCCTGCTCCATCAGCCTCATGGCTACTCGGCTCTGCGGCTCACTCCATGGTTTGAACATAACGTTGATAATGTGGTAAATTTGGAAGTGGTTCTGTGTCTGAGTGACTGAACAGGAGAAAAGACAGGTCCACTTTCAGTGACACTGGGCTTCCCAGTGCCAAGGAGAGGGAGGTCCAGAGGACAGACACATGGCCTGCCAGCTCTGGAGGACCCCTGTGGAGTTAAGGGCCCGGGGACCCCACATTATGCTGGTGGTTGCACAGGGAAGGTTGGGGTGCAGGAAGTGAGGTGGGAGCTGGCATAAGCTGGCGTAGCCAGGGCGGCCCAAGGCTGGCTGGTGGGGCCCAACCTGTGCAGGCTGCCTACCCTGAGGTGGTCTGCAGCTCTAGCCCTGGGGTGAGATCTGGGGTCCTTGGGCAGTGGGGACTGTTGACCCTGGCTCAATGCTGGGACAGATGGTCTCTCTGTATTCTGGTAATGTCCCTGCTGTGGTCCTCACAAGGTGGCACCTTACTCTGCCACGCTCATGTGGCCCTGTGCTGGGTCAGGCACTGGGGGTCCAAGTGGTGGACTCACGGGCAGATCTGCTGCTATTACTGCTCCACGGCCCCTTGGACACCCAGCCGGCCGCACACCCCAGGGACTTGCCCCAGCCCAGGGCTGAGGGGCTGCCCTTAGTGCCTACTTACCGGGGAAGGTGAGACTTGACTTGGGCAGGCCCAGAAAGGGCTGGCTGGGACCCCTGCCCCACCCCACGCTTCGGCTCCCTGTGGAGACTGATGGCCAGGTACTGCCCTCCCACACCCACCCACGCGTGACTCACAGCAGATATTTCTTTTGTGCTTTAAGCCCAAGAAGTCTTGCAAACGACGGGAACCCATTCAGGCCAGCACAGCTGGGGAGGCCATCGAAAAGATGCTGGAGCAAAAGAAGATCTCCAGCAAGATCAACTACAGCGTGTTGCGGGACCTCAACAGCACGGGCTCGGGCAGCCCTCGGGGCGAAGACGCCCGCCCCGAGGACAGGACCAGTGCCAGGAAGCTGTCACGGAGGAGAACGCCAGCCAGCAGAAACGGGGCTGACCCCGTGACCAGCGTGGGGAAGAGGTACTGTGCTGTCCTGTCGGGCGGGGTCGGGGCAGGCCGAGGCCTGAGGCCTCAGGTCTGGGGCTGTTGTGGGCCGGCTGGGGCCTGAGGAGCTCCCAGAGCGATGTTTGCCCGACTGCACAAAGGAGAATGACGGGCTGTCTCTAAGTGTGGGCATCGACTGTGTCCCGACTGCCCCTCGCAGGTGGGGCTGTGCGCTGAGGAGGGGGCTGTAGCCCTCAAAGGGTCCTGCAGTGCCGGAGTCTGCTTGTCTCAAGGAGGCGATGGGACGCTCAGGCCCCTTCTCCAGCCCAGGGCTGGTTTCATGGGAGAAGAGTCAGCCACGGCCCTTGTGGCCCCTCTGTGCGCCCCGGGCCGCGCTGCTGTCTGCCGAGAGCAGGGGGAGGCAAGAGCAGGTTCCACTGAGCAAGTAGGACGTGGGTAGAGAAAATGGGACACAGGGCGGTTCAAGGGCCTGATGTGCCGGCCTCAGCGAGCCAGGTCAGCACCGTCCTGCGGCTCCACCAGGGGCCACCTTGAGGGCGCCTCAGCCACGTGGCCCTTATTGCCCCAGGTTGGAGCCAACCCCTGTGCCGTGGCCATCAGGCAGTGGCTGCAGGCTCTCCTGCTGAGGCCACAGCCCTGAGGGCCCTGCCACGCCCACGCTGGTCAGTGCCTTTCCCTGGCCATAGAGGCAGGGTGGGGCGACTCGGCTCCGTCAGCATCCAGCCTGCAGTGGACGGTTGCGCCACGTCTCCAGTGCCCGGGCCACACGTGTGTGCTTTTCCCGCCCCTGCAGGATCTTTCCTCGTGCTCTTCCAGCTGCTTCTACGTGTGGGGAAGCGCTGAACCTCCGCACGTTCCTTTTGTTCCCATCAGCCCCGTTGGTCTCCTGTTGTTTGTGGTGGTTTTCTGTGGCCTGTTGAGTTCCTGGGTAGGCTGCTCTGTCACCTGCAAAAGTTGGCTGTGTTCTTATCCCCATGCTGTCACTGTCCGCAGGTGCTGCTTTGCGGAAGGAGCTTTACTTGTTTTCTCAGCAGCTGTGGGGATGAATCCCTGGCACGGCCCTGCTTGTGCGCAGGGGAGGTCCCGTGGCTCAGACCCCTGCCCCTGGGCACTCCGAGGTGGGATGACTCAGCCGCCTCTGCCCACCCAGCCCGGCCTCTGGCAGTGCTGGGAGGGTGCTGGCCCCCTGCAGTGACACTGGCGCCCAGTCACAGGGTTCACAGCCCCCTCCATCCCATCTGAGCCTCTGGCCTGGGCACGCCCTGAGTGCGGGTGTGTGTGTGTGTGCGTGTCTGTGTATGCGCACATGGTGCTTGTGAGTGTGTATGTGTATGTGTGTGTGTGTGTATGCACACATGGTATGTGTGTGCGTGTCTGTCCATTGGTAGCCTATTGACCTTCCCCTGAGCAGCCAGGACTTGAGTCTGTGAACGTTTAACATCCTGAAAAAGGAGTAGGAAGGCCTCAGGGGATGGGGATGCCAGGCCTAGGCAGCTCAGGCAGTTCTGGCAGGGCAGGGAACCAGAAGGGGCTCTGTGAGGCAGAAGGGCAGGCCCTAGTTTGTCCCCATAGCCCTTGGGAACAGCCTTTCGTCTACACTGGGAGATGAGCTAAGAGGGGCTTGGGCAGGCCACAGTGCTGAGCTAGGAAGGGCTGCCCCAAGACCACAGCATCACTTGATGGCAGAGGCTGCGCTTCATAGTCTGGCTGCTTGGGTGGCCCCTCCTCAGTGCCGGGGTCCCCTCATTCCCCTTCTGGTTGCCCTGCCCATCACCATCTGGCCAGCTGCTTCCCTGGTCCCGCACTGGGATGTAGGCTCCCTCTGAGGACAGCCACAGAACCCAAGCTGGGTGATGCAGGGGTTCAGTTAGCCGCTGCCTCTGAGCTTCTCCTCCTCACTCCACGGGCACTCGTGGTCATTCGGTGGGCTCTCCCACTGTGTGAGGCAGCTGGGGCACTAAGCGTGGGCTGCTTTGACCCATAGGTCTTGCTCCTGCCCAGACAGGTCAGTCTGCTCTTGTGTGAGCCACTATAGACCCTGTCTGGGTGGCCCCCTCTGGGGACAGGCAAAGGAGCAGGCATGGGTCGCACCCCTCAGCACCCACCTCTGGAAGGGGTATTGAGGCAGACCCAGTAGGCATGCCACCTCTTACCATGCTCTCAGGCTCTGGGGTCCCCCAGGCCAGGCTCCAGCCAAGCAGGGTCAGTGCCCCAGGAACTGGCGTGGCATTTGCAGCAACTGGAACACAGTGGTGGGTTTGGATGAAAGGTGGGGGTAGCGGCCCTAGGCCCCTGGCTGGCTGGAGACCAACCAGGCAAACTGAGGCCCTGGGCTGAGGAGATGCTGGGCAGGAATTTGTTCTCCAGTTATTTGTAGACCCTCCCTCGGGGCCTGGTGAAGGGGCCTGGGGTTCACGCAGGATCCTGTGGAGACTGTGGCCACACATGCTGGAGGATGAGAAGCTCCAGGGACAGGCCCCAAGGTCGGGCCCAGACCCTGCCCCACTTTGGCCGTCATGCCCTGGGATCCTTGTGGTTTCTTGCCCTTACATACCAGCCATCCTTGACTGAACCCCAGGTTCTCTCTCTGGCCTAACCTCCCCTGTGGGGAGCTCTGTGGCCACACAGGGTGAGGGCCAGCACAGCCGCCTCCTGGTTCTGGCGAATCTGGCTTTTTTTGCCAGAGCCTTGGGACATTGCTTCATGTCTTTGTGGCTTCAGGTGACAGCTGGGGACAGGGCATGTTTATACAAGAATGACTATATCCTGATTTGAGTTTTCTAGTCTAGCTACCGTTTCTGATCAAGTCATGGCTTTCTTGTCCCCTGGCCCTGCACTTGTGTCTGTCATCTATTCCTCCTATCTGGCTAAGGGGTGGTCTGTCTGAAGCCAAAGAAACTGCTTGCTCCTTGAGCCAGTGGGATCTCAGGGCCAATTGCATATCCTTCTGGGCCCTCCTGGCTGGCTCTTCCTAGAGGAGAGGCTGTGCAGAGAGCAGCCCTGGGCCTGCCCCATGGAGCGCCAGCGCTGGCCGTGGCTGGAGAGACCACAGTGGGGCACCTGCCCTGGGCGAGGTCCGCCTGCTGAGGAGAAGGGCTGCTCTGCTGCAGAACAGGCCTGGGGTATGCGCGGTGGGCAAGGCGGCACGACCCGGTCTGCGGATGGGCATCAGCAGGCCCCGCGCTGTGCGCTCCCTGCTCACAGCAGGCGGGGAGGCCTTGGGGAGCCTCACCAGGAGCAGGGCCCAGCGCCTGGGCTGACTAGGCTCCCTCTGCCTCAGGCCTCGGGCCCGGCCCACACATGGGTGCCAGCTCTGTGTTTAGTTGCTCTGCAAATGTGCACCATGGTCCCTTCCCAGTGCCCATAGGCTTCATCCAGCATGTCACAGCCGGGCAGGGCAGGCCTCCGAGGGTCCAGCTGCAGAGTGTGTGGCTCCAGCCCCCAGCCTCCCCATATGGCTGTGCTTCCCATCCTCCCCCACAGGCCAGAGCCCACTCACACCAGCCTGCAGACCGGGTGGCCACACCAGCGTGTGGGAGGAAAGCCCGCCTCCTCTCCTGTGGGTTCCCGCCTCCCTGGCGAGGGCCAGCAGCCTCCAGGGAGACCTGGCTGTATGGGGTGGAAGGCGCCTTTGTGTTTGGGAGTCTGCCCCTCTTCCCACTGGGCGAGGGAGGTGCCCTGGGCAATTTCTGTGCATCGGAGAGGGAGCCACGCTTCTGCAGATTGTGCGGGTTTGTGTCTTGTGCATGTACTTATTCCAAAGGAAGCATGGGTCAAACATGTTTGTTAACGCGAGGTAACCGCTAGCAGAGCAGGCATAGATGGACGTGGAGCCAGACTCCTACAGAAGGAACAGGAAAGGTCGATCGACCCAGAAAACACGGGGTACAGGAAGGGCCAAGTGGAGCAGCCCCGGCAGTGCACTGCGGAGGGGCCAGAATCACGCGGTGGACGCCCCTGAGCGGGCGGGCGGGGGGAGACGGGAGGCTTGTGCGCGGGCACTGGCCATGCTGCTAGAGGTGGCATCTTCAGACAGTGGCTCGCAGGTGGCACTTGGAGCTGCCAAGCCCACCTTGTCCACCAGGTACAGGTAGGCAGGCTGTGCTGGGAGTGTCTACACTGGTGCAGGCGTCAGTCCTTCACGTCCAGCTGGAGGTGGCTGCGAGAAGGTGCCTCCAGCAGGGGCTCACATCCTCCTGGTCATCCTCCTCGAGGCAGGGGCTGAGGCCGCCACGCTATGCTCTCTTTCAGGTTGAGGCCTCTGGTGTCTACACAGCCAGCTAAGAAGGCGGCCGTGGGAGAGGTGCGTTGTTACATGTGGCCTAGGGTAGGGATCTTGGGGAGCAGCTCACTCATTCGTTCCTGAGCCCAGACACGCCTCTGTGAGCCAGTCAAGAATAGACTCCATGCTGGCCTCAGCATAGGCAGGGAATCGAGGCCCTGTGAGGCAGGTCCCAGGTTCCAGGAGTGGGAAGGAGGCAAGGACAGGGCGGGGCAGGCTGTGGGTGAGCAGTCACCAATGTGTGCCCAGCGGCCAGAGCACAGCCTGCAGGGCCTCCCTCCATGGGCCTGCCAAGAGCCTTCACGTGGCCCCTGCCCAGGGCACTGGGTCCTACTCTAGGTGCCCAGGGCCTGGTGTGAGGCCTCCCTCTGGGTGACAGCCTTGGCTTGCCAGGCCAGGGCTCAGGGGTTTTCCTCCTGGACCATTACTAGTGGTTGGGACCCTGGTCTGGCCCAGGTGGCACAGGAGCAGCAGTGAGGGCTGGTACAGCTGGAGGTGCTGGCCCAGGGTTAGGGGTGGTGTCGCTGGGGCTAGGCCTGAGCCGGTGCTGGAGCACCAGCCTCCCCACAGACTGCTGTGCTGCTAGGGCAGGGCCTCTAAGCTGAGCCCGTGGAGTCCTTGAGGCTGAGTCCTGCTGCGGGAAAGAAGCCCTCAGGATGCTCCCGGAAGTGCACGCGAGATGGCCTGGGGGGAGTCAAAGGAGCAGGCGTGGACTGCAGCCCTCAGCACCCACCTCTGGAAGGGGGACCAAGGCGGGCCCAGCAGCCACGCCGCCTCCTGCTCTGCTCCCAGGCCCTAGGGTTCCTCAATTGTCAGGCTTTAGCCAAGCAGGGTCAGCACCCCAGGAACAACCCCAGCACAGCCTCTGGGAGACCAGAGGAGTAGCTGAGGCCTATCCAGGGAGAAGGACACCCCCGGTTCCACCTGCCATCCCAGACCCCTCCTTGTTCCAGGCCTTGCTCCAGAGCCCCCCTGCCCTTGGAGCTGAGCCGGTCAGGCCCGCGGCAGTCCTGGTGGAGAGTGGACCTGTGTCGTACCACCCCGACGAGGAGGCAGATGAGGAGGACCCGGACGAGGAGGACGGGGAGCCCTGCGTCAGCGCCCTGCAGATGATGGGCGGCAGCGGTGGGTGGGGGCGCCCTCGCTGGCTGGGCCTGACTCAGGTGTGGGGTGTCTCTGCATGGGTGGTGGCAGTCCCCGTCAGTGGTGGGGCTATGTGGGGACGAGGCCAGCGGGGCGGGTGTGCGATCCTCACGAGGGCGCGGCCAGGGCCAGGGGCCCAGGGCCAGGACAGGAGGATGGCAACTGGGCCCCTTGACCACACAGAGGTCCTTGGCTTCCCTGATTCTCCTCTGTGCTCTGCAGATTACGGCTGTGACGGTGACGATGATGAAGGCTACTAAGCATGGCCTCAACGCCAGCAGGGCCCTGGCAGTGGCCCCAGCGTATCTCCTGAGGATCACATGGGCCTCCCAAGCTGTGCTCATAGGCATGGGCCGAGACTGAGGCAGTGGGACCAGTGCCGCCCCACCTGCTCCACAGCGTTCGTCCTGTGGCCACACGTGGCCTCCGTGGTACTTACCGTTGGGATCATGTTTTAAGCAATGGAAGGAATATTTTTACCTAGCAAGAGAAACCAGACTGAACGTCTACGTGTGTCTGATCGGACGTGGGCCGGGAATGCTCAAGGCTGCATCCCACAGCGTGGCCCAGCCTGCTGGCCCTCAGCCCACCCAAGAACCCTCAAAGGTGGGCAGTCATGTCCCCAATGTAAGGAAACTGAGGCATGAGGCAGCCCACTGCTGGTCTGAGGAAGCGGAGGGCTGAGTGTGCTGGCCCTCAGGCTCCGGGACCCAGCTCTGGAGCCCTGGGCCGGAGTGCTCCACTCGGGTCCCGCACCGTCCGCCTAAGAAGCACTATGTCCAGCCCCTCTGCTGGAGCCTGGCGTCAGGGAAGGCGGTGGGAGGTCAAGGTCTCCCCGGGGTCAGTGGGCGCTTGGTGGCTTCCCCACACTGGGTGGCCATGTAGGTCTGGAGATGGCCCTCAGCCGCCAGCTGCAGCCCCTCCTGACCTCACTGCCCTCAGGTCCCGCCCACTGCCTTGCAGTGCCTGGAGCTCCAGGAGCCTGTGCGGCTGCGCTGGTGGACGAGTATAGTCCGGCAGCTCTGTCACATCTGCCTGTACAGCTCCATGGGCGATGTGGCCAGCCTGCCTGGTGTCCTGGCACGCAGCGTGCCTACGGCACACAGAGCTGGGACTGGGCTCTGCATCCATGGAGGGAGGGCTGGCGGGGTTCCTGAGCCACTCTGAGGCCCAGGCCTCTTCACTGGCAGGCCAAGGACCCCTACAGGGCCTTAGGTCGGGCGTCAGTGCCCGAGGGGGACAGCAGGTGCTTCCAGCCCTGGATGTGGCTCCAACCTGTTCCCCTAGGAGAGGGTGGCCTCGATGGCAGAGCTATGCCACAGTGTCCTCCTGGGGCTGAGCCCTCAGCCTCCTGGTGGGGTGGGGTGGGTGTCCTGCCCATTGCTTGGCCTCCAGCAGGCCAGACTGCACCCCTAAAGTGCAGCAGAGTCCTCGTGGCTGTGCACCTCTGCCTCCACCCTGTGGCCAGCCTTGGCTTCTAGAAGGCTGAGGGAAGATGGATTTAGTGAAACAGAGATCTGCTACTTGAAGAAAACTGGCTGAGGCTGTTGTCTGTGATTCCTCATCTGGCTCCGTGGCCTGCCCTGTGGTGGCAGGCACAGGCGTGCTGGGCCTTGCGGGCCGTGCAGCGCAGGTTGGAGATGAGCCTGAGTCGGCCTCCAGCTGGGCGCACCTGTCCCTGGTGTGCTGTGGGAAACCCCAGCTGGGGATGTCCTCAGAGCCAGCCCTCCAGCTTTGCCAACACCTGCCACGGGCTGTCCCCATGCCCATCCCACCTGCTGACCCCACATCCTGACTACCTGGGCTCAGGCAGGGACTGGACTCTGACTCAGGTCAAGAGCTTGGGGCTGCTGGCTGCCAGGCTCAGCCCTTCCCGGCACTCGGCCACAGAGGTGGCTCTGGAAGCCGAGGCTGCCATGAGCGGGGAGGGGGTGCCCCCAGACGGCAGTGGCTGTACGTCTGCATGCATCTGCGGTGTCTGCTGGGCTGGGCATGGGCTGGACACAGGTGTGCTTCGGGGATGGATGGACAGGCTCCCTTACGGGCCTCCAGGGTAGTGGGGACAGCCAAAGGGCTCCAGGGGCAGGTGTGCAGTCAGGAAAGGACGGGATGGGGCCGCACCTGCAGGGCCATCACTGGGCCTGAGTGACAGGAGGCAGCACCTGTGCCAGGTGAAGGGCAGAGCTGGGAGGGTCCCTTGTGGGCTGCAGGGCAGGGAGTGGCTCTTTGCAGAGGAGCCCTGGGGCCTTGCCCGAGGGGCTGGACGTGCCTGCGCCTGCCCTGTGGTGACAGGGCTGGTCATGTGGAGACAGAAGAGGGCAGCTGTGGGGGGCTCTAGGGGAACAGTGGGTGACACCTGCCGTTGGATCCTAGTGGGGGAGTGTGGAAAAGCCCAGAATCAAGGCCCCTCCTAGGGTTTGTGTGGAGCAGCCGGGTAGAGCGCAGGGGTCGGGATGTGCGGAACTCGGCTTTGGTTGCACTGTCTGCTGGGCTGTGGGCCCAGGTGGAGGCGAGGGCTCAGTGGGAGGGGCCTCCCGGCAGCTGGGTGTTGGAGGCGGGTGTTCATGGCCAACAGAGCTCTGGCTGGATGTTTCCACTGGCAAGGCCGGGAAGGAAAGAGTCCGGGTGGGCCGCGGCAGCAGGGATGTGTGTTTGCTGAAGGGCCTGCCAGAGGGGAGGAGGGGCAGGGAGGGAGGTGGGATGAGACAGCCAGGGGAAGGAGAGCCAGGAGACGCTGTGCCTTGTCCCTCCCTCGGGGGCCGCAGGGGGAGGGCAGCTGCAAAGGATGGCTGCGGCGCAAGGCCGAGGGGCGCAGGTGGGCCAGGCAGTGGCCAGTGTGCAGGACTCAAGCCCCAGGATGGCAGGGGAAAGACTGTCCCCTGGGTGAGGGGACAGCCTGGGGTCCTGAAGCAGTAGAGGCCTGTGCCCTATGGGCATGGACACCTGGGCAGCTGAGGTGCTGAGGGGCAGGGCCCGGCAGCAGCAGCCATATAGCGGGGCTGTGTTTGGAGTTTCCCTGCCTTGAGTGTAGAGCCCAAGGGGGGGATTAGGATCTGTGCACCTCTGTCCCACAGGAGGCTTGGGGGCCACATCTGTATGCCCCCTCCTGGCATGGAGGATGACCAAAGCCTGGCCAGCTATGCCCCTCTGCGGCTGCGCTGGGCCTGCCTTGAGCAGCTTCCTGGGCCCCGAAGCCCACACAGAGCCTGGCCCCGCCCTTGCAGCCCAGGACCAGAGCACGCTGCCGCCGCAGCCCACAGCTCCACACCATTGTTCTCAGCTCTGCCTGCCAGCTGTCCCTGTGACCGCTGCACTCTAGGCTGGGCCCTGGCAGGTGTGCGCACCTGCGCCCTGAGCAGACAGCAGCCCCGCCTCTCCCAGCCTCCCCTCTGCTTTTCCCTGTAGCCTGCCCACCTACAGGGAGACTGCCCGGAGGAGGCACCCTCTGAGGGTCTTACAGCTAGCTGAGGACCCTGGGGTTTGGTGACTGCCACCCATGGGCATACTGGGTTACACCAGGGTTGGCTCAGTAATAACCACAAGGTGCCCAGCAGCTGTGTGGTGGGCACCAGGGCTTTGCTGGGGTGTGTGCCCACCTTTAGAGGAGCCCAGGGGGTGGTTCGGGGGCAGGCAGTCTCACAGTGACAGTGCATGTCCCTGGCCATGACTGCAGGCCCAGCTCCTATCACAGGCCTGAGGGAGGGGTAGACCAGGCCTCAGCTGGGTCCTGTGGGGCACAAGGCCTGTGGCTGTCTCCTGAAGGCTGCAGGCTGGCTCAGAGGCCCTGCCCACAGCCTGCATCACAGGAGTGGGTGCTACAAGGGCTCTGGAAGCCTCCTGGGTGACCCAGCTGGGGAGGGACACAGGGCCAAGGTTGCCCCAGGCCCCTTGGTGAGAACAGGGCCCTCGGAAGCCTCCCTCTGACCCCATGGGTCAGGGTCACTGGAGGTTCTCTGATGGCCTGTGGCTGCCCTGGTGTGGTAGCCATGCAGTTCGGGCTAGGGTTGCATCTGGCAGCTAGCCATGTGATCTCTCTGCCAGGGGCACCCCCAACTTGTGTCATACACAGTCCTCATTCCCATCTCCTGTGCCCCCTGCCACCCCCAGGCCTCTCTGCTGCACCACGTGTGCCTGGAGCCTGCTCTGCCTTGGGCCTGGTGGCTGTGGGGGCTGCTTGGCTCACTGCCTGCCCTGGTCCCCGCCAGCACCCGTCACTCCTCACAGCTACTGAGAGGTGGACGCCGGTTCCATCCTGGTCTCACAGTTCAGGCCAGACAGGCATAGGAGCTGGAGTGACCACCTAAGGTGGCCCACCTGGGAAGTGGCTTCCCCCACACCTGTCCTGACAGCCACCCACTTTTGCGGGCGTCAGAGGTCCAGGATCCTGGCTGTACCCACGCTTGGACACAAGCTACCAGGCCTGGCCAGGGACAGCAGGCTCACTGCTGAGGCCCACACGCAGTGGCCTGCCCATCACCACGATGCCTGGGAGCAGCCTGGAGGGGCTAGTCTGCCCCTCGAATCTGAGCCCAGCCCCTACCCATCAGTGCTGGGGATAGTGCAGACCCCACGTGACCACAGTGGGTCCCATGTCACACCATGGCTGTCCTTGGGGTAAGTGGGCACGCATGTGCACATGGGCTTGTGTGTGCACCTGTGGGCACACGCACCTCCTTTGGGGGTCCCGGCTGAGTCGAGTTTGGTGCTGCCTACTGGGACCTCTGTGGGGTGAGGCCTGCCAGGCCCAGCTGCTCAGCTCCGCCCAGCTCACCACACACACTGCACTGAGCCAGTGAGGTGCGGGGTCCCGGCAGGGTGGCAGGGCCGTCAGGAAGTGCACACGTCCAGCCCAGCTCCAGACGGGCATCGGTGGGAGGCTCATGCCCATTCGTGCCTTCCCCGAGACTGCCTTGCCTTTGCCAGGACCCCCATGTGGGGGTTGGAGAGCAAGAAATGGGGGTAGCCACAGGCCAGTGTGGGTTGCTCACATCAGCACATATGTGTGCAGGCACATGTCCAGCCACACAGAAACACTCGAATGCTCGTATGCGTACAGCCATCCATGCACACACGTGCTCACTGCTCATGCACGCTAGTGTGCATGCACGTGTGTGTTCATATGCATGCATGTACTGTTGCCCCCATCCGTTCATAACCACGTGCTTGTGCGTGCACATGCGTGCCCTGACCCACGCACATCTGAAGGTCTGCAGCCCCTGCACTACTCTTGGTGCTGGCCCCAGGCGGACGGGTGGGCTCCAGCAGGACCTGGTCCAGCCAGATGCTGGCTGGACCTCAGACCCCTGTGGACCTGCGGGTGCCCGTAAGCGCGCTGCTCCTTGCAGGGCCCGTGGCAGCCCTGAGTCCCCAGGCCTGCTGCTGCGCCCACTCCCCAGGGGGAGGGCAGCCAGGGGCCACGTCCAGTGTCTCTGGCTAGTTACCTAGCCCATAGCAGGGCTGCGTGGCCTTGCGCCAGTTCCTCCATTCTCTGGGCCTCCTCCTCAGCAGGGTGGACGGGCGGTGAGGCACTGCGGGCAGAGCACTGCAGCGTGCCCGCTCACTGCCCCAGGCCCTGGAAGAAGGGGGTGAGCCAGGCCAGGTCTGAGTGCTGAGTGCTCAGGCAGGGGTGGGCAGAGTCTTGGCCTCTGCCTGTCCCAGGACAGCTGGGGCAGAGGTTAGAGGGGCTGTTGTGACCCAGGGGACTAGACCCACAGGCGTGGTCTGTGCTCCTGAGACTCGGGTCTGGGCCACGTGCTGAGCTGGTCTTGGCACCAGGTGGCCCTCTATCTGCCCTCTGTCCCTCGCCCCACTGCCACCAGCCATCAGTGACACCAAGGCCTTCCCACTCAGCAGCCCTGGCCTTCTGTGCTCCAGGCTGTGCCCACACACCTGCCTCCTCTGCAGCACCCCAGTGCAGGCAGGATGCAGCGGGCCTCAAAGTGGGGAGCAGGGCTAGTGGGGCCTCTTTGGAGCAGGGACAGGTAATGGGCAGCCCCTGAGGACACATGTCCACTGAGTCCATGTCTGGGCTCTGCCACCAGCTGCCCCAGGCCCACACCGGTGCCTTCCAGAGCCCCCTCTATGCCCTGCTAGGGATCAGTACCACCCCCACCTGTACAGGGCTGTCACGAGCCCCTAAGCCATTCCACCCCAGCTTGTCTTCCCAGGGCCAGGCCTAGGCAACAGCAAAACCTCTGTCCCCTCTTCCTCTCATCTCCTCACCCCAGCCTCCTGCAGGCCGAGTCTCTTGAGACGTTGACGGAGCAGACTGCACCCCCCTTCCAGGCCCTTCTGCACTCTGGTGTCCTGTTGCTGGTGGGGTGGGGGCTGGTGCCTGGGGAGGGGCTGCCAGGCCTGGGGCCAAGAGTGGAGGGATTCTTTTGTCACTGGCCGGGGCCTGGGCCTGCCACCTGCTCCCCCGGGCCAAGGAAGTCGAGCCCAGAGGAGTGTTGAGTACTCCCTTCCCAACAGCCTTGGCTCAGGCGGGGATCCCAGGCCCTGCTGGGAGAGGGCGGGGTTGAGGGCACCCTGCAAAGGTCTCCAGCAGGAAGGCTGGGAGCGGAGCTCTGGAGACACTGAGACAGCTGACAGCTCCCTGAAGGCTCACTGCGCCTGCGTGGATGGGCGCCTGCAGAGCCGGCTAGTCCCGGAGACCTGGCTGGCCCGCCCCCTGGTGGCCACATGCGGCACAACCTCAAGGCGGGCAGGGGGGTGCTGCCTCCCCCAAATATCTGCATAAAGCCCACCTAGCACCCCACGAAACTGCAGAACTGTGCAGCGGCTCCGTCTGGATGTCTCCCTCGTGAGGCCCACCGAGATGCCTTTATTCCCCTTAGCATCACTCAAGGTCTGTGACGAGCCCTTGCTGTCATCTGAGGAACCCTGGCCCGCCCCACACAAGCCTGGGCTTCTTGCCTTCCTCTGCACCCCCTTTCCCTTTTGGGGTCTGAGGAGCCCCTCAGCGGGCAGGACAGCAGGGCACGTAGAGAAAGCAACCTGGAGCCCCAGCTCTGAGTGTGCCACAGGGGCTTCCGGAAACTGCCTGCCCCAAGGGGACTGTGGAGTTCCCAGCCCCTTCTCTGCCCCGGGGCCCCCACTGCCCCTCCACACATGGCCACTGAGCTGAGTGCATGGCCAGAGCCCCCACCTGACCAATGCCTGTGACCCCAGAGAGCCCCCGGCTGTGCCCCCATGGCAGGACTGGCCTCAGTGTCTGTGTTCCCCAACCCTGCAGCCTACACTGGGGGTGCCCCAGGGCCAGCAGGGCTTGGTGGGGAGAATTTTCCAGGCTGGGGTCAAGGGACACAGACATTGTGGGGCAGCCCCTCTTCATGTCCCCTGTCCCAGCAAGGACAGACAGACCCTCTCCAGACCTGGAGTCCTGGGGCCCTACTCTTGCCCCAGCCTCGGAGTGCTTGCCCCAGGGCCAACACCCTCTGGGGCCCTTAACTGTCAGCCCCCACAGGGCTCAGCCACCCTGCAGATGTGCCCGGCCCTTGGGGATCAAAGAGAGACATCAGTGGGTTCTGTCCTTGGGGGTCTCCAGCCTGCGGTGAGCTCCAGGACGGGGTCCTGAGCGAGGGCCTCAGACTCTGCATCCTTGCCAAGCTTTGGCGCCATGTTTGGGGGCCCATTGCCTGCACGGCGCCAGCTGCTGCCTTGGCTGGTCAGTACCTGTCCCTGCCGTCCTGTGCTACGTGCCTAGTGGGCTGGCCAGTCCCTGGGGAGGCCTGGGCCTAGGCCAGTCTGGCAAGGGGTTGGGGCTGAGGGACAGACTCCAAGGCTACAGTCCATGCCTGGGGCCTGCCCAGGCCCTTCAAAGGGGTGCAAGTGGGAGGTGGCAGAGTAGAGGCTCTTTATGGTTTTCCTGCCGGGAGAGGAACCTGGCTCAGGAAGCCATTGTCCCCACACAATGGGCTCAGCTGGGACTGTGAGGGCAGGAGCCCCAGGCTAGTGGGACCCAACCTTGATCTCAACCCTGACCCTGACCCCGACCTTGACCCTGATCCGGCACTGATACTCATGCTGCAGTGCTCTCTGTTGGCCACCCCAGCTGACCCTGGCAGGGAGGAGCCACAGCCGGCACTGGAGGGAGAGGGCGGTCCTAGGGCAGCTCCAACGGCCTTGGTAGAGGAAGTGGCCTGCAGCCCAGGCCAGCTCGCAGGCGGGAGAGCCCAAGCAGAGTGTAAGGGGGCAAATCACCATCCACTACAGGAGGACACACTCCCACTCTCCGCAAAGCCAAAACCAGGGGCCAGCCCTGCTGGTTAGCTGGAAGCCCAGGAACCCGTGGCAGACAGAGGACTGGCCATGCCTGGCTGGTGAAGGCAATGCCCGCCCTGCTGGACGGTGTGGGGAAATGCCTGCTTCCCACCCGTGGCGCCGCCTTGCCCTGGTGGCTGAGGGGCCTTTGCACCAGCCCAACTGAGTAATTGCTTCTTTCCATGTGAACAACGATGTCAGCTGCCTGGCCTTTTGCAGGGGGACGGCCACCATGGCCCCTGCCCCAGCCTCAACAGCAGGAGCTGAGCTGGCTGCTGCAGGGACATCCCTGGGGTGGGAGGATGGGGGTCAGACTCCAGCACGACGGCAGTGTCTTGCAGGGCCTGACTGCAGGTGGCTGAGGTCCTGGCAGATGGATGGAGGTGGGTGCCGTGGGTCAAGGTCAAGCCAGAGTCAGCACCAGGTGCAGCCTGCCCAGGGAGGGCACACGTGCACACGTACACGTCAACAGGGACAGTGGAAAAGACTAAGGTTTCTGTCTGTGTGCCCCTCCCCTGCATTCCCGGACTCCAGGCTGGGAAGAGGAGGGGAGGGGGCTGCCATCCCCACATCACCCTGAGGCCTCACTGCCTCCCAGGTCCCCTCCCTCAAAATCCCTTACCAGAACATTCCCTCCAGCCACACACAGGACTGTGGAAAGTACATGTTTCTCACTCATTCATTCATGAATTCATTCACTGAATAAGCATGAGAGTTGACAAAGCCTCATAACAGTCATTTGCTCTGAGGCTGGTGATGTTTTGTGGGGGAGACACTCTGAGCCACACCCGTGTGCTCACGCCTGTGCGTGCAGAGGTCCTCGGACACAGGCTTGTGTGGAGAAGTCAAGCAGGTGGGCCGACTGCAGCAGACGGCACAGGAAACTGGAGCCCTGCTGGCCACTGATGGGCAGGCACCAGGGCGAGGCCGGAGCAGAGCCCACGCTGAGTGCCTGCTTCTGACAGCTCCCGCCGGCCGCTGGGGAGACCGTGAAGAGGGCTCAGAGGCCAGGCGTGCAGTGGCGGAGGAGGAGACAGGGCTGGCTCCTGGGGAAGGGCCTGAGCAGGGGCCGTGTGGTTGTGGTTACGGAATGGGGGGGGTGGAGGAGTGGGCTCAGGTGGGGCCAACTTCAGGGCCTGTAAGATGGGGGGTGTGGATCTGGGGCTCAGCAGCCTGCAGGTGGCCTTCAAGGCCTGTGGGTGGTCCCTTGGGCTTGCGTGCCCTGCCTGGCCCTGGGTGGGGCTGCTGTTCAGAGACAAAATTTTCCAGGCACCCACACTGACCCCGACTGGGAGTTCTGGGGACATGTGTGGTGGCCACGAGGCCCGGCCACTGGGCACACGGCACACCTGTACACACAGATGCACAGGGGTGCACCGTGTGCAGCTCCACACTTGGTAGGCTCTGAAAGCTGGGACAGCCTTGGCTCTGGCCATCAGGCAGTGCTGCCAGACAACTGGGTGGGCCAGGGGCCGGGCGGGGAGCCTGAGCCTCTGGCAGGTTCTGCAGGTGCTTGTGGGGTGCGGCTCAGCATTGTGGGGAGGGTATGCCCAAAACCTGCATGAGCCCCGTGGAAGGGGGCATTGAGGGAGGGCAGGCCCCGGAGATGTCTGGATCCTTTGCCACCTAGATTGGGGGGGGTGCCCTGCATGGCCAGACCAAGGGGAGCCTCCCCAATTCCCATTCTGGGGGTCCCAGGGGAGTTGGGTGAGGGTGCTGGGGTGGGGTGGAGGGTGGGCTCTGCCAGGGCAGCACACTCTGGGTTCCTGCTGAGAGTCAGCGATGCCCAGAGACACGCTCCATGAGGAGTGGCACCCATGATAGGGAGGGCTGGGGTGGAAGGGGTGTAGCGGTCAGGCTGGGAAGGCTTCCCAGAGGAGGAGGGGTCCACACTGGGCCCCAAAAGAGGAGAAGCTGGCCAGGCTGACGGACGGTTGTAGGTGACAGAAGGGGAGTGAGAGCAGGGCCGATGGAGTGAGGAGGATTGGGGGGGGGTGTGGTGGGGGAGGGCAAAAGCCAGCCGGAACCCACAGCAAGAAGTGGTGAGGACCTGAGTGTGGAGGGGTCGGGTCTCCAGAGGTTGGGGTGTCGTGCTTATCACAGAGTTGGGGTGGGAAGCAAGCGTGTGGCCGCGCAGCCCAGGCCAGAGCCCGGCTGAGCCTAAAGTGTGCTGCTGAGGACGGGGCTCCAAGTGGCCCTGCAGCCAGGCACGGGATGGTGGGCAGGCGGGCAGGGGGCATCCCCATGCTGGGCTGCGATGAGTCACTGCTGACCCGGCGTCCAGGCGCCGAGGGGACCCTGGCTGCAGGAAGCGGTGAGGGCTGATAAAGGGTGGGAGTGGGAAGCCGCCGGCCGGCCTCCACTTCCTGCGGTGGGGCAGGGCGTGGCGGGCATCTGCTCATGCAGGCCCGGTGTCCCCAGCCTGGCTCACGAAACAACGCAAATGTGACCTGCGACCTGCCTGGCCGGGCCTGCCGAGGGCGTGGCGGGAGATCCCCCAGTGGGGTGTGAGGAGTCCCAGGTGGCCGCCTGCAGGAAGGGCAGCGGCAGGAGACTCTGAGTGGCGGGCAGCGGAGAGGGAGGTCCCAGCAGGGAGGAGGAGGAGGGCGTGGCAGGCCTGTGTCCACCTGACCGAGCTGCAGAGGGGGTCGGGGGTACCCAAGAGACAGAAATGTGCATGGCACATGAGAGGGGCCGGCTGAGGCTGGCTCCTTGAGTGGCAGGACCCCTGTTCGTGGCTCATGAGGTGGGCAGTGTGGCTGAGAGGCACTGGGCCCGTGGGCAGCCCTCTGCACCTGGCTCTCTGTTGTGCCGTGGCCGCAACCCCCCGCCTGCTGCAGGGCCACAGCGTGACAGTACTCACCCCCTCCACTGCCAGGGTGGTCCTGTCTCACCAGGGTCACCCCAGCACCATCCACCCAGTACCACTGCAGTCACCTGCACCTGACCCAACCCCTGGGGACCCTGGCAAAGAGTCACCACAGGGGTGTTCTCACTGCCACGTTAGCCTCCTCTGCCAGGCTGCCGCCATCACATCAAGCAATGCTGAGAGTGGGGTGCACAGGACAGCCCAGACTGCCACATTGGGGCCTCCAGCCCCCACTGTCCCCACCTGTGCCCCCTGGACTCCCTGCCCTTGCCCCAAACACCTGGCTCTTCCCTGCTGCTCCCTCTACCTGTCCTCCATCCCTCCTCCCCTGGCAAACTCAACACAAGGGTCTCCTTCTCCAAAAAGTCTTCCATGCCGCCTCCACCCCCATAGTTGGGTCAGAGCCCCCTCTGAGGTCCCTGCAGCCTGCAAGTGTCCCCTGTCCTGACTGCACACCTGTGTCAACTCTGTCCTGGGGTAGGCTCCCAGCAGGCCAGGGGCTGCTGGCTAGTGGAGATGGCACCAGGAAAAGCTGTGGCCTGGATGTCTGCCTGGGGCCTGCCCAGATGGAAAGTGGGCCTGGGCCACCTCATCCTGCCCAGAAGACAGGGTCTGCCTCAGTTTCCCCAAACCTCTGGCTCTTGCCCCCAGCCCTAAGCCCACTTCTGCCCCTCCCAGCACCATACCCCTCCCCGATGGCTCTCTAATCCTGGGGCAGCCAGGTGCTGGGCTCCTGCCAGAAAATGCTGGGACAACACCCCCAGCACTGCCTCCGCCCCCACGGCCCTAATGACAGCTCTGTGCCTGCCCCATTCACAAAGCCTCCCCAAATTAGGGAGGGAGCCTGGTGCCCCTGGGCCCTCCAGAGCCAGCGCAGAGCTGGGCCTGGGGACAGGAGAGCCCGACTTCACGTGGAGCTGGCTCCCAGGTGCCCCTCCGCACACCCCAGGAAGAGTCCCAAGGGGAGTCTTCCAGAAACACGGCCCGAAGGCCGGGGGCCTCGGGACAGGCCTGCAGAGTCCAGGGGCAGGAGGAGCGCGGCCTCTGCCCCGGTGGCGCAGAAGGGCGCGGGCTGGGCTCCAGCGGTGGAGACGGGGTCTGGCCGGAGCAGGCCCTGCCCGCGGCCGCAGCCCCCGCCGCACACGCAGCGGCCGCAGCCCCCGGCAGACCCCGCGATCCCCGGGCCGCCACTCCGCCCAGACGACGCGGAGAAAGCTCGGCCGAGGTCGCGCGCTCCCAGCACCGCGCCGCCCGGGCCCGGGCGGACCGCACAGCGCAGACGCCCCTCCGCGGCCTCGCCCGCGCGGGCACCCGGCGACCGGGGCGGGGCCAGTCGCGAGGGCGGGGCCGACTCCCGGTGCGCTCCCGGGATTGGTCCCCGAGCGGCCGGCTCGCGCGCGCCGGCTCCCCATTGGTCCCCGGCCTGCTGGGCGGGGCGCCGCCCCCAGAGGCCGCGGCGGAAGCGCCGGCGTGTGCGCGCGGCCCCGAGCCCGGCCCGGCCGGCGGGGGGGGAGGGCCGGGCCGGGCCGGGCCGGGCCGGGCCGGCGGGGGGGGGGGGGCCGGG
>VSMD01100818.1:0-12653 GCA_008750895.1 Mirza zaza | reverse complement strand
GCTCTTGCTCAGGCTGGTCTCGAACTCCTGAGCTCTAAACGATCCGCCCACCTCAGCCTCCCAGAGAGCTAGGATTACAGGCTTGAGCCACCGCGCCCGGCCTTATTTTTATTTTTTGAGTCAGAGTCTCACTTTGTTGCCCAGGCTAGAGTGAGTGCCGTGGCGTCAGCCTAGCTCACAGCAACCTCAAACTCCTGGGCTCGAGCAATCCTGCTGCCTCAGCCTCCTGAGTAGCTGGGACTACAGGCATGTGCCACCATGCCTGGCTAATTTTTTTTTTCTATATATATCTTAGTTGGCCAATTAATTTCTTTCTATTTATAGCAGAGACGGGGTCTCAATCTTGCTCAGGCTGGTTTCGAACTCCTGACCTCGAGGAATCCACCCGCCTTGGCCTCCCAGAGTGCTAGATTATAGGTGTTAGCCACCATGCCTGGCCTTTAATTTTTTAAAATTAACTTTTTTAGGCTGGGCAGTGGTGGCTCATACCTGTAATCCTAGCACTCTGGGAGGCTGAGGCGGGTGGATTGCTCGAGGTCAGGAGTTCGAAACCAGCCTGAGCAAGAGCGAGACCTGCCTCTGCTATAAATAGAAAGAAATTAAATGGCCAACTAATATATATGGAAAAAATTAGCCGGGCATGGTAGCGCATGCCTGTAGTCCCAGCTACTCAGGAGGCTGAGGCAGCAGGATTGCTTGAGCCCAGGAGTTTGAGGTTGCTGTGAGCTAGGCTGACGCCACGGCACTCACTCTAGCCTGGGCAACAAAGTGAGACTCTGTCTCAAAAAAAAAAAAAATCAACTTTTTTAAATTGACAAAAATAGTATATATTTACTGTGTACAACATAATGTGTTGAAACTGTGTAATGGCTAAATCAAGCTAATTAACATACGCATTAACTCACACAGTATTTTTTGTGGTGAGAACACGTAAACTGTGCTATCAGTGATTTTCTACCCTCTGCTTCTATAACTCCTGAACTGGCTTACATTCTATCGGAGCCCTTCATCTTGCCAGGGGCTGCTGTTTCAGTTTGAGGATAGAAGTTGGTCCACAGGCCATACTTCGAACAGCACTGCTTTAAAGTGTCTCACACTTGACCTGTCGGCTCTCCCTTACCTGCTGAGCTGCTCTAACTTGAACTGGAAAGCACCTGAAGGTGGCTTTTCTTTTTATAGTTTTATGAGATACAATGCACATACTATACAATTTACTCATTTAAAAGTACAAGTCAGTGGGCCGGGCACGGTGGCTCACGCCTGTAATCCTAGTTCTCTGGGAGGCTGAGGTGGGCGGATCGTTTGAGCTCAGGAGTTCGAAACCAACCTGAGCAAGAGCGAGACTCCATCTCTACTATAAATAGAAAGAAATTAATTGGTCAACTAATATATATAGAAAAAAATTAGCCGGGCATGGTGGCACATGCCTGTAGTCCCAGCTACTTGGGAGGTTGAGACAGGAGGATTGCTTGAGCCCAGGAGTTTGAGGTTGCTGTGAGCTAGGCTGACACCATGGCACTCACTCTAGCCTGGGCAACAAAGTGAGACTCTGTCTCAAAAAAAAATAAAAAAATAAAAAGTACAAGTCAATGGTTTTTAGTATATCCAGAGTTCTGCCACCACAATTTTAGAATATTTTCATCACCCTAAAAAGAAACTCCCTACCATCGTTCCCCTAAGCCCCACGCAACCACTCATCTACTTTCTGTCTCTACAGATTTGCCCATTTTGAACATTTCACATAAATGGAATCACACAATATGTGGTCTGTTGTGATTGGCCTCTTTCACTTGGCATAATACTTTCAAAATTCATCCCTATTATAGCACGAATTAGGACTTGATTCCTTGTTTTTTATTTGAGAAGACAGAGTGTTACTCTGTTGCCCGGGCTAGAGTGCCATGGCATCAGCCTAGCTCACGGCAACCTCAAACTCTTGGGCTCAAGTGATCCTCCTGCCTCAGCCTCCCAAGTAGCTGGAACTACAGACATGTGCCAGCATGCCCAGCTAATTTTTTCTATATATATTTTTAATTATCCAGGTAATTTCTTTCTATTTTTTTAGTAGAGATGGGGTCTCACTCTTGCTCAGGTTGGTCTCAAACTCCTGAGCTCAAATGATCCGCCTGCCTCGGCCTCCCAGAGTGCCCTCCCAGAGTGCTAGGATCACAGGTGTGAGCCACCACACCCGGTCATGATTTCTTTTTTTTTTTTTTAATATATATATATTATATTTTTTGAGACAGAGTCTCGCTTTGTTGCCCAGGCTAGAGTGAGTGCCGTGGCGTCAGCCTAGCTCACAGCAACCTCAAACTCCTGGGCTCAAGCAATCCTGCTGCCTCAGCCTCCCAAGTAGCTGGGACTACAGGCATGCGCCACCGTGCCCGGCTAATTTTTCTATATATATTAGTTGGCCAATTAATTTCTTTCTATTTATAGTAGAGATAGGGTCTCACTCTTGCTCAGGGTAGTTTCGAACTCCTGATCTCGAGCAATCCACTTGCCTCGGTCTCCCAGAGTGCTAGGATTACAGGCGTGAGCCACCACGCCCGGCCCCATGATTTCTTTTTAATGTGGAATAATATGCTATTATATGGACATCTTACATCTGGTTTATTCATTCATCTTTTGATGAATATTTGGGTTGTTTCTACCATTTGGCTATTGTGAATAACACTACTATAAACATTTGTGTACAGTGGTTGTGAGAACATATATTTTCATTTGTCTTGGAGTGGAATTGCTGGGTCCTATAATAACTCTATGCTTAACTTTTTTTTTTTTTGAGACAGAGTCTCACTTTGTTGCCCAGGCTAGAGTGAGTGCCGTGGCCTCGGCCTAGCTCACAGCAACCTCAAACTCCTGGGCTCAAGCGATCCTCTTGCCTCAGCCTCCCGAGTGGCTGGGACTACAGGCATGTGCCACCATGCCCGGCTAATTTTTTTCTATATGTATTAGTTGGCCAATTAATTTCTTTCTATTTATAGTAGAGACAGGGTCTCGCTCAGGCTGGTTTCGAACTCCTGACCTCGAACAATCCGCCCGCCTCGGCCTCCCAGAGTGCTAGGATTACAGGCGTGAGCCACCGCACCCGGCTATGCTTAACTTTTTTGAGGAACTGCCAGACTATTTTCCAAAGTGGCTAGATTTTTCTCATTGGGCCTCGGGACACAAGTCTGTATGACCCCATAATTAAAAACAAAGAGACCCATATGTAGCTTTCAACTCAAAGGTGGCTAAGTTCTTTGTAAATTATCATCCCTAAAGTACATGAAGTGATCAGTAACATTAGTAATTCTGTGGATAACTGGGATCCTGGATTCCCATCCTTGAAAACCAATCTTAGAGAAGAAAAGGTCCCATTTACTCCTAGGACTCCCACAACCATGCAGGAATGTCTGAGACTCAGCTGTTTCCCACAGTGAACAGCCCCAGAGAAGCAAGGTATAAACTTCTAATTCCTAGTGAGAAAGGCCTTTGGCTTTCCCTCAATCTTGCAATGACTAATGGAAAATGAGGACAATATGGTGGTAGGAAATTTCTAGTTCCAGCCGGTTTTCCTCCACAGGGAGAATGTGCCTCTGCTTTGTCTGTGGAGTAGATTTTCTATACTTTCTTTCTTTCTTTTTTTTTTTTTTTTTGAGACAGTTTCACTTTATTGCCCAGGCTAGAGTGAGTGCCGTGGCGTCAGCCTAGCTCACAGCAACCTCAAACTCCTGGGCTCAAGCAATCCTGCTGCCTCAGCCTCCCAAGTAGCTGGGACTACAGGCATGTGCCACCATGCCCGGCTAATTTTTTCTATATATTAGTTGGCCAATTAATTTCTTTCTATTTATAGTAGAGATGGGGTCTCGCTCTTGCTCAGGCTGGTCTCGAACTCCTGAGCTCAAATGATCCGCCCACCTCGGCCTCCCAGAGAGCTAGGATTACAGGCTTGAGCCACCGCGCCCGGCCTCTTTTGTGTTTTTTTAGCCTACTCTAAGGTCTTACTTACTCTGGGTCTGAGCCACACTAAATTCTTTCTGGAATAAGGCGAGGTATAAACAAACATTAAATAAATAAATAAAATAAACTAACATAAGAGTTCCTCTAGTATGAAACAGTAATTGTTCATAGCTCTAAAACAGAAAGAAGAATTATCAAGGGATCTAAATATCAAATTTAGCCCTGATAATATCGGCATCTTGTTTTTGTGATCCAATTTAAGAAAGAATAAGATGTAGAATGACCAGAATGTGATTATAATTATATCCTTTTAGAACTACTTTAAAAACAAAATTTATCCTTTTTCATGGTCAAGTGAAAAAGAAGGTAAAAGAATAAAATATCTGCCGGGCGCGGTGGCTCATGTCTGTAATCCTAGCACTCTGGAGGCCGAGGAGGGCCGATTGCTCAAGGTCAGGAGTTCGAAACCAGCCTGAGCAAGAGCGAGACTCCGTCTCTACTATAAAAAGAAAGAAATTAACTGGCCAACTAATATATATAGAAAAAATTAGCTGGGCATGGTGGCACATGCCTGTAGTCCCAGCTACTCAGGAGGCTGAGGCAGCAGGATTGCTTGAGCTCAGGAGTTTGAGGTTGCTGTGAGCTAGGCTGACGCCAGGGCACTCACTCTAGCCTGGGCAACAAAGTGAGACTCTGTCTCAAAAAAAAAAAAAAAGAAAAAAAAAAAGAATAAAATATCTAAAATTTTTATAATTTAAAAGAATTTGAAATATTAATTTTAAAAAAAATAAAATAAAAACAAAATTGAAGGGAATGAATTATAATTAAATATACACTTTTGTTCCCTAATGACCTAAGAGTTAATCCAGTAGCAATTATGCCTTGGATTATAAAAAGCTTTATTTTACAAGATATTTTCATATTCATCATTTCATGTGAACTTCAAACATCCTTGTGAGTTGGCAAGTGCATATTATTATTATAATTTTTCAGATAAGAAAAAGAGACATAGAAAGGTTGACTTTTTCTCTATCGGTTAGCTGGATAGTTCTGAGAACAAAACTTTAACTTGGGGCTTCTTACTGAGACCAAGGTACCTTCTGCTACAGACACCCACACTGCTTGCCAGACTGTAGCTCTAACACCTTCCTTAGTTTGCATTCTCCATTTTGATACAGATACCTGCTGCAGTTACTAGTTCATCAGAATTTAACCTACACATTGTTTAAGACCCCAGGCACTAAGCTACTCCTATCTGTTAGCTTAGAACTCTGTGAATTCTTTAAAATAATTTTGAAAAGTGTATATGTACTGCCGGGCACGGTGGCTCACGCCTATAAACCTAGCACCCTGGGAGACCAAGGCGGCGGATTGCTCAGGGGGTCAGGAGTTTGAAACCAGCCTGAGCAAGAATGAGATCCCATCTCTACTAAAAATAGAAAGAAATTAATTGGACAACTAAAAACATATAGAAAAAATTAGCCGGGCATGGTGGCGCATGCCTGTAGTCCCAGCTACTCAGGAGGCTGAGGCAGAACGATCGCTTAAGCCCAGGAGTTTGAGGTCGCTGTGAGCTAGGCTGACACCACAGCATTCTAGCTCGAGCAACAGAATGAGACTCTATCTCAAAAAAAAAAAAGTGTATATACTATCCCTTTGTAAGAACTCAAAGTACTGGTGATTTTCTTTTCTTTTTTTTTTATTTCAGCATATTACGGGGGTATAAATGTTTAGGTTACACATATTATTTTGTTTTTGAGACAGAGTCTCACTCTGTTTCCCTGTGCACTGACAACCCCAGTCTCTCTTGCTTACATATCTCTCCAGTATATCCAACTGTTTACCAGAAATTTCATCTGAATGACCTAAAAGCACCCTAAACATCTAAAACAGAACTACACCACAATCTTGTACACTCTGCTTAATTTTGTATTTTAGCAAATATCAGTACCTTTGCCTCCTCTCTCTTTACTTCCCACAATACAATTAATACTATTATTTCTGCCCCATGAATACCACTCATTTTTGTTCTCTCCTCTTCATCTCTCCTACATCTGCTTTCAAGCTCCATTTTATGAGTAGATCTGTAGTTAACCACTTTCCACCTGGTCTCCCAGCCACCAGCTTCTTCTCCACTTCACCTTTTTCCTACACATCACTGCCATAGTTCTCCTCCTAAAACAGGAACATGACCAAATTATGCCCCTGCTTTGAAATGTCAATGGTTCCACACTAGGTTTCTTAGGATTCTACATGATTCTTCAAAATCTGGCCTGACCCTTGGACAAGAATTCCTGTCGCTTCCTGAATAGTAAGAGGGAGTCGAGCATAATGGTCAAGAAGGAGGAACATAGTCTGACCCTTGGGTCTGGATCTTGGCTCTGCCATTTCTTGGCTGGGTAAAGTTCCTAACCTGCCTGTGTCTCATTTCCCTCATCTGGAAAATGGGGATGGTGGTGGCTGTATTTACTAAATCATTGGGTTTATTTCTCTTGCTGAACATGAAGTATGAAAAGACATGACTCATATATTCTAAGGACTCAACAAATACTACATAAAAAGATGAAGATGATGATCATCCAGCCACAAGAAAGTAGTTACTATTCCACGCTCTTCAATGCCTTGTTCTTTATATTTTTTTTGAGACAGAGTCTCGCTTTGTTGCCCAGGCTAGAGTGAGTGCCATGGCGTCAGCCTAGCTCACAGCAACCTCAAACTCCTGGGCTCAAGCAATCCTGCTGCCTCAGCCTCTAGAGTAGCTGGGACTACAGGCATGTGCCACCAGGCCTGGCTAATTTTTTCTATATATATTAGTTGGCCATTTAATTTCTTTCTATTTATAGTAGAGACGGGGTCTCGCTCTTGCTCAGGCTGGTTTAGAACTCCTGACCTCGCGCAATTGGCCCTCCTCGGCCTCCCAGAGTGCTAGGATTACAGGCGTGAGCCACGCGCCCGGCCCAATGCCTTGTTCTTTATACTAAGGGAGCCTCTATCCCTTTCCTGGAGGCTTCGAGATCCAACTCAAAATGTTACCTCTAATAGGAAGTTCTCCTACGTCCCTAGGCACTTTGTTATTCCTTCCCTCTGTGCTCTGTAGCCTTAACATCTTCCTGTGGTGACACTGAGCACTGCACTGTGTGTATTTTTATGTGCCTGACTCTCTCCCACAACCACAGCTTGAGCTCCTAAGGATTGGGTTCTGTCGCATTGACATGCATACTCCTCACTCTATTGCCTGGCACAGCGCCTGATCTAACAGGTACACACTGCAGCTCTGCTGAATGAGTGACTCTTTGTCCGTCACTTTACAGACACCTAACAGACTCTACAGCATATTATTTCCTTGAGAGCCTCAGACCATTTCCTCTCCCTTTGTGTCCTGGAAGCGCCTAGAGGAACGCACAGCAGGCAGGAGCTGTTCAAAACGATTTGCTTGGGCGCCATGGCCACAGCGACAAATTCAAATCTCTCCTTTTACAGTATGATCTGTCTACAAGATTCCTAAAGGGCTGAACTGAATGAGGGAATGTGAATTTTCACATCAAACTATTTGTTATGAGGCACTGGAGTAAGACCATTAACATTTTACAACTTTTGCTTTTGAAATCACATTGATCTTGACTCCCTCCAGGGCCTAAGTCACTTGTATAGCAAAGTGCAAGAGCCCTTTACCCCGTGACTTAATTATTTATAGTCTTAATGTCAGTCTCTATCGATGACTCAAAAACAACTTTCTTTCAATTCTGGTATAATTGCCTTTGATGATTAGGCTGGTGAGGGACTAAAAGGTAAAAAGCTGCAAGAAAATTTCAGAGAGTGTAATATTAATATATCTCATTGCAACTCACAGATTTAAACAGCAGATAGAGCCGATAATATTCTAAGAGGTGAAAAGAACTTCTCTCCTAGCAAAACTTCAAAGTTAGAGCAAGGGGGAAATAAAGACTTGATTTAAATTGAAAAAGTTTAAATAACATTTCTGCTACATGAACTTCATTTGGCAAAAAGACATATAACATAAAGTCAGTCCGTTTTATGACGAAAGTAAATTTCATAGGTTAAAAAAAAAAACTATCACTGTACTAGTTTGTTTTCTACTGGTTAATTTTTAAAGGAAATGTGTTTTGCATTAAAAATGATATAGATGAATATCTACTGATGTCAAATTATAGTAAGTACAAATTTTTAGTTATAAAATAAAATCTTTAAGTCATAATAATGTCTATGGACATAAAAAAGTAAAATAAATACAATCTTAATTTCTACAAAAATATATTACATATATTTTATTTATATATAAGATCTGAATGAACCTAGACTAAGGAGATTTCCTTGGTTGTATAATTATGGGTCTTATAAATTTCCTTTTTTTGGCTTATCTGTATTTTTCTTCAATGACTTTGTATTGCTTACATAAACAAATAGTTATTGTAAATAAAAAGAATATACTTTTTGTTATGAAACTGGGAATGATTTTTTAAAAATTAAGACTGTTCTCATTTAAATTTACTTACCAAGAGATTTTCTCCAGCCACTCCTCTGTTGTTAAAAACGACACATCTAAAAACCAGGAAAGTAATTTTTGTTATTTCTACAATGCATGTAGAATATTAAAATAATATTAAAATCATCTTACTGATGCTGATTTAGAGCACAATAAGATTCTAAAACTCTGTTCTACAGACATGATAATGTTTGACCATTTCATCTAAAGGCACTTAAATAAAATTCCAATTCTCTACATTCAACCTGTGGGTTCAAATTAGAAACCGTACATTGAAGTCATGTTAATTTTCCTGGCAAATGAGCAGAATTTTTATACCTTCTTCCTATGCATATATGTGAGCCTCCAATAAATGTCATTAAAACGATTCTAAACACAAGTCAAATTTAATGTGTTTGCTTCAAACAAAGAAAAAACGTATGCCCTCCACCCTTTTATAACATTAATAGGTATCTATTTATATCCTAAGAAATAGCCTTTTCCCTCAAGGCTCAGCAAACACGGAAACCAGGATTGTACACAAGGGCAGAGCAGCAAGGAGCCTGGTGCTGGAGATAGTAGTGTGGGCCCACACTTTGCTACTACATGGGGTTCAGGTGACCTAGGGGAAGAAAGATTATCTTGTGTTTCCTCTGATCTTGCTGGTATATCCTGGGTAAATAAGCCACGCCACATAAATGGCTTAGATCAATGTTGGCTCAAGGCAAGTATTCACAGAAAGTTAGCTATTAGTAGCATCCTAGCTTTAAAAAGTTATCTGGGCTGGAGGTGGCGGCTCATGCCTGTAATCCTAACACTCTGGGAGACCGAGGCGGCAGGATCACTTGAGGTCAGGAGTTCAAGTCCAGCCTGAGCAAGAGTGAGACGCTGTCTCTACTATAAATAGAAAAATTAGCCGGGTGTGGTGGCACATGCTTGTAGTCCCAGCTACTTGGGAGGCTAAGGCAGAAGGATTGCTTGAGCCCAGGAGTCTGAGGTTGCAGTGAGCTAGGCTGACACCACAGCACTCTAGCCCAGGTGACAGAGACTTCATCTCAAAAAAAAAATTCATTTTGCTTTTTGTCGGTTTACTTATCCAATCAATCAAGGCCATTTGAGATTCAAATTCTCTTGCTTCAGGGTGCTGCTGGCCATTGCACAGGCTCTGCACACAGTCCCTGATGAACTGACTGCCCTACAGAACATACACAACTCTGACTCTCTTCTGGCACACCACCGTTTATTCGATGTGGTGTTCAGGATACGTTTTTGCAAAGGAATTCATTCTTGCATCTGAAAAGTCATGTAGAGAATTTTATTAGGTCCAGCTGAAAGAAACCTCAGACATCTGATATGAGGAAAAGCTAGAAAACCACATTTTATTGACTCATTTAAGACAAGTCTCAAATATTCTACAAATACATGCAGAATAGAGTAGGCTCAGTTACTTTTTTCTTGCTAAAAAAGAATGACAAGACAGATTAGATATAAATAAAATTTAAGTTGGCCACTTGTATTTACTTGCATAAGCACCTTAGTCACACAGGAATCAAGTGCTACAGTTAACAGTGACCTTGAACCTTGAAGCTCCTAGTCATTCAGAAAAGAACACTTTCAGAGTGCAAATGTTAAATAAGGATTAAAATGGCTTCTGGGGCAAGATGTCATCATGTGATGCCACTGAGAGAAGGCAATGGAACCAGTGAGGGGGAAAAAGAAAAAGATGATTTGCAAACTCAGGAAAAAACTGCATATACACCTGGGATTTTCTTCCAAACTGCAGACTGGGATATTTGCACTTTCCTTCAGGCAACTTTGAAAAGTGGATCATAACTCTGCTATCTCTTGCTAGAGGCGAAATTGTACTGACCTCTCCATAGGCCTTTGTTCCTGGCAACTTTCAATCAATTGGCAGCAGTCATCATCATTGTATACTTCTAGCCTCGGACAGGGGCAGAGAGGAGGGCCCTTTTCTCCCACTCCAGCTGGTGATAAACAACCAGCTTCTTTGACTTAACTCATTTTCCACCCTGACGGTCATCAGGGAACATTGTACACATAGAGCTAAAAGAGCTGATTGTGAAACTATCATACCTAAGGCATTGATTAGCCTCTGTTAACTTCTGTAACAATTTCTTTCTAATTTTTAATTATTATAGATACATAGTAGTTGAACATATTTATGGGGTACATGTGATATTTTGATAAAGGCATGCAATGCCTGATGATTAAATCAGGGTAACTGGGGTATCCGTCACCTCAAGCAAACAACTTCTACAGTGTATCCCAATGTTAAAGGGTTTGTATATGAGGGAAGTTGTTCTGCAAAAGTTATTTTTTTTTTACATGTTTTAACTATTTAAATTTACTTCTCCAAAAAAAAAAATATAAAGAGAAGAAATATCAAATAAAGAATAAATCTTATATGAAGAACTTTCTGTAACAGAATCCATTAAATAGGTAAGCAGCTAAGTTTCCTTTTAATAATGAAGGTTAAATAAAAGACAGAGACCACCTATATATAATATAGACCTTCTCAATCTTTAGCGCTACGTACATTTCAGACTAAATAATTCTTTGTAGTAGTTCTATCCTGTATATTATAGGATACTCAATAGCATCTGTTTTCTACTGACTAGATGCTAGTAGAAACTAACCCAGATATAACAATCAAAAATGTCTCCAGACATTGCCGAACGTGCCTGGGGGCAAAACTATCCCTTGGTTGAGAACCACTATTGTTGTGAGATGGACCAGAGAGAGGCTTGAATCTGCCCAAGGCCAGGGATTTGCCAGAACACATGTTACCTTTCTAGGCCTAGTTTCCAAATCTGTATGTGATGAAGAGATTGTTATCAGATAGCCTTAAATATTTTCTAAGATTCCCCAAGTCATTGAGTCTGAGAATAGAAATAATAATCAGCAAAGGGTGGAGTGAGAGGAACATTCAGGTATTAGCTAATCATTCTATACTGATTTCAGGTAAAATAAGGCCAGGAGAGGTGGCTCACGCCTGTAATCCTAGCACTCTGGGAAACCAAGGTGGGAGGATCACTTGAGGTCAGGAGTTTGAGACCAGCCTGAGCAAGAGCGAGATCCCGTCTCTATTAAAAATAGAAAAAATTAGCCGGGCATGGCAGCACAAGCCTGTAGTCCCAACTACTTGGGAGGCTGAGGCAGGAGGATTGCTTGAGCCCAGGAGTTTGAGGTTGCTGTGAGCTAGGCGGATTCCATGGCACTCTAGCCTGGACAATAGAGAAAGACTCTGTCTCAAAAAAAAAAAAAAAAAAAAATATATATATATATATATAATAATTGCATATAATGTTTATCAATATTTACTATGTGCCAGATCATGCTCTAGGTACTTTACATGAATATTATTGGAATGACTCATAATTTAAAACTTCATTACACAATAGCTTAATTGAAACATGACTATATAAACCATAGTTATAGAAAATGGGAATGGGGAAATAGGTTAGGACAAAACAAGCATAGGGATCTGTATGCCAGGTTAAGAAAAGATGACAAGTAGATTCTGCTTCCAGTTATGTGAGGGTAGAGCCTATAAGGCCTAGGCTTCCATAGAATAACTGCTATTATATAAACTAGGCCCAGGCAGGAGGATCACTTGATCACAGGAATTCAAGGCTGCAGTGAAGTATGATGACAGCACTGTACTCCAGCTTGGGCAACATAGTGAGACCCTGTCTCTTAAAAAAAAAAAATCATTAAAAGTGAAAAAAATAACTACAAACTCTTGACAAAATACAAGGCCAACGGAGAATATCCAAAAAAAATAAGTAGAAACTGAATGTCATTTGGTAAGTTTCTGATAATATTTTTACAGTTTTTTTTTTGCCTGAGAGGAGGCAGTAGTTGATATTATTATTATTTTTTTTTTTTGAGACAGAGTCTCACTTTATTGCCCAGGCTAGAGTGAGTGCCATGGCGTCAGCCTAGCTCACAGCAACCTCAAACTCCTGGGCTCCTGGCAAGGCGCGGTGGCTCACGCCTGTAATCCTAGCTCTCTGGGAGGCCGAGGTAGGCGGATCGTTTGAGCTCAGGAGTTCGAGACCAGCCTGAGCAAGAGCGAGACCCCATCTCTACTATAAACAGAAAGAAATTAATTGGCCAACTAAAATATATATAGAAAAAAATTAGCCGGGCATGGTGGCGCATGCCTGTAGTCCCAGCTACTTGGGAGGCTGAGGCAGCAGGA
>VSMD01100816.1:0-10472 GCA_008750895.1 Mirza zaza | reverse complement strand
AACATTAATCCACCGACAGTCACCTGCAGCATCGACTCCCTGGCTTTTAGTTTTGGTTCCATCTTTACTTCCCTTCTTTAACTGAAAGATAAAATACGAGTTTTCAAAACATGTTTTTCATATCTTATGCACTGATTTGTAGTGGAATGAATTTAAATTGTTCAATCAGTGATATAACAAGAACAGTAAGTTTCAGGTCTTTTTATTTTAACCTATTAGCACAAATTATGATGAATGTTCCAGAGATTACAAAAATACATAGAAGGTAATAAAAGAAATTTAAAGTTTAATGTCATTGAGGTATATTTAATTTGTCCAAAACAAAGAGGAAATTATCTAGGTGCATATGCTCTCTTTTGTCCCATATGAGATTAAGTTATTAGGTGTAACTGCTATACTTAGTCATTACACATACTAAGTATGGGGAATACAGTGGGAATAGGGTAATAATATGAGATAATAAATATAATTTTGACCACCATTTACTCAGTATTTAATGGCAGACAAGTTCTAAACCTTTACATGATGATGACAGATAGATGACGGAATATAGGTAGATGAAAAATTGATAGATAATAAATGATAGATAATAGATGATAGATTAATAGGTGATAGGTAGATATGTAAAAGATGATAGATATACAGATAGATGATAGAATAAATGGTATAAACATTCCCTGGAAAATCATATGCTGAAATATCAAAAGTCTGTTTCTATTTTAATTTCTCACTAATATTGGTCACTTCTAGGGAATTATGTATATTCTATGTGGGCTAAATTTGTTTGTACTTCAAGAGTGTCTACTCCTTATAGCATTAAAGTTTTTTCTATTTCCCACTTCCTGACTGAGATTCTTCAGTCTTCATAATTTTAAGAAAGTGACAGAGAACATCCCTGAAGCTTTCTCCCTTGTTGAGTCACAAGCAGCTTGTCCTGTCTGATAACTTCTGTTCCTTGTCACCATCCTTCATATGTCTCTGTGAAACAAAGGTAAATAGAACAGGAAATGAGAGAATGAACTCACCGACTTGGACTGTCTTTTTGAAATTTAATTTTTTTCTGGTTTTAATGAGTTCACCTTATACTAACCCACCATATACAGACAAGAGACCATATTATCCATATAGATATACTCAACGACACTTAAAGGCAGAGGCTAACTATATAACAATAGGTTACCAAATTCTTGCTTTTATTTATCTACAAATAAATTGGCTCAATATGAAATTTGCTTGGATAATTTGGTTGTGTAATAATTTCTTGACATTTATGCATTAACATTGTTTAATTGCTTTCCTTTACTCCATATACCAGTCAAGAAATAATTTTATTTTGTGAATAGCAACTTTCATCCTTCTTCTAAGAGAAAAACAAGAAGTAGAAATGGGGGCATTATATATGGGTTAATGAAATAGAAGAAAATAAGATAGTTTGACTCATCTGCAAGATACCATTAAAAGCATAAAGTTACACCTAGGTCTCCAAAAATATTCATTAAATATGTTTTGGACTAAACTAACACAAGCAAAAGTCCAATGCTCTTGTCTGATATAAAACTGTTTTGTTATAGTTATTTCTTTCTTTAAATACCTAAGGGGAAATAACATTTGACTGTTTCTGCAAGTCTTTTGCGGGTGAAAGATTTAGTCACCTACATTAGCCTGCAAATTACTATTTCCAGTTACAAAAGCCTTTCTTGTTCACAGACTTTATAACCTCAATGATAATCATCCCCTTACCAAAGCATTAAAACAATTTTATGTCTTGAATGGTAATACTTATACTATAGAAAGTGAAATTAAAGACACAACTGTGACCAATATGTGACCAATATGGTTTAGATGTCCACTGACTAGAAGGGATGTTAAGTGACCAAAGTATCAACCCATGCTCAACCAGGTCTCCTTTTCAAGTTGTTGCCCTAATCTCTCCTCACAGCTAAATATTTTGGGGAAAAAGGAGTAATCTAAACTTCCTTTCTCCATTTCTACACTAAATAAGCCATTGCATTCTAACTTTTGTTCTTTTACCAACCCATTTAAACTGTTCAAATCAAAGCCACTAATGATGCCACTAAATCTGACTAACATTCTTTGGCATTAGACATTAACATAGTATTATGTATTGTATTTCTAATAAAATTAAATGAGAATAATCCCTACAAGTGGTATTGTACAAGTTTCTTTTTATAAGAAGAAATCAATTTTCAGGAAAACATAAAATAAAATCAACACTGAAAGAGAGAAGCAAGAAATGCAATAGAAAATGCTGGTAGGTTTCAAATTTCTAGGTCCATATTTTTTCTGTGGCTAAGCTGTAACATACTTTTGTGACTTGTTTATTTAAGCTTTCCTTCAATAAAATCTAATAATCAAGTATATTTTCAAAGATTTCCCAATTTTGCCCAATCTAGATTAAATACTGCTTCTGTCACTTATAATTAGTAAAGCTTACTTTACTTGTAAAACAGGTAAAAGGAAAGGGAGCAAAGAAAGAGAAAAGTATGTATGTTAATAATAGAATGAAAAAATAAAGACCAGAGAGGAGTGAAAGACATAGCAAGGGAGGTAGATTAAAGTGGTAAAGAGTTTAATATGACTTGTATGAACAGCATACATTTCAATCACCAAAATTTCTACATTGTATCATCATCAATCATAATAAGAATATTTAAAAATGATACAGAGCTTTATAGTTTATAAGGACATTACATTTTTCCTGCTCATCTAAAACAATAGTGAATACCTACCAAGAACTTACACCTACTGTGGCATTTTGAATCATTCTTCCAAATGCTTCAAACATGTGGTCCTACTTAATCTTCAAATAGCTGTAAGTTACAGCTATTATCATCCTAATCTTATGACCTAGGTCATATAACTCACAGATGTAGAACAACTTGCAGAATGTCAAATATATAAGAAGTGTAATATAAGATATTGAGTCCAGGCCTGGTGTATTATCTATTACTTCTCAATTATCACTTCTGCACCAGTGTCAATAAATCAAATGTCATTCTAAATGAGATGAATGCTCCCTAATGTAACCTTCAATCTCAGAAACATTAGGGAGCAATTATAGAAAAATCCATAAAGGAGACTAAGACTATAGGACCAGAGCGGTAGGAAAAAAACAAGAAAGAGCAAAAGTGGTGAATGTAAAATAATATGAATATCAATAATAATAATGATGATGATAATTGTCAAGAAGAATGGAAAAATAATCTAGTAAAATGCTGTTGATAGATAAAATATCATAAGGCTTACAATATATTGGATTTAAGGATTAAACTTATACTAAAACAGAGAGACACAAAAAACACTCAAATTGAATGAATGAATGAATGAATGAATTACAAATAAAGCATTAGTGTCTTAAATAAAAGCAGTTCTCAATAAAGAAGAGAAAAGAGAAGCCAAATAATGTTCTGAATAATGATTTGAAAGTGAGAAAGTACACAAAAACTATATAGATTCTTTGCTTAAGTACATTTACTTTGAACAGAAAGCACTTATGGGAGGGGGCAATTAGAAGATGACATAAGAAAAGAAAAACTGGCACTTGGCCAAAATGGCAGACAAGAACCATCCTACACATGCCATTCTCTAGGAGAGGATCAAAAGCTGCAAGTAGATGCCTGCCTATGGATGGACCCTCTTAGAGAGAACATTCTATTATAAATAGTCAGATAAGTGACAGGAGACACTCAGTGAAGGACATGGGGACCAGGAGTTCCTCTTTTCATGGTCAGAAGGTAGTTGGGGACACCCCTACACCTGGGGAAGGGATAAAGGAGAGAACCTCAGGGCCCTGCATCCCCAAGGACCCATGTATCAAGCATAGGCTAACTCTCATGTGGATCCAACTCCCAGATGGAGGACCATGCCCTTTGATATTGTGTACCAGCTGGCAGGACACTCCCCCCACCCTGTGTGTCCAAAAGAGAAACAAGACACCTGGCCCCACATGCCAAAGGGAGGCCCATCTCCCCAGAGACCAGCACACTGTGTAGAAGACTACAATCACCCCAAGTGCCAACCAGCACAACAGGCCCCCAGCCCTACACATTACCAGGTGAGCCATTTCTTGGAGGCAACATCTGATGCCATCCCTATGGTTTAGTTCTCCACCATGGATCTACTAGCCACAACCTACTCCCCCCACCCACACACAAACACCCATCTACTGCCCACCATCTACTGCCATTACACCTAGACCTGAATGGAACTAATACCTGTAGCCATGACACTTATGTCCACCACCTAGATAGCCTCAACAAACAGCCACTGTCACCACCTAGGAGACCTGGACAGAGAAGTCTTCCACAACACCCACCTCAGGGGAGAGAGACTCAGCCAGCCCATGCCCGAGTTTCAACAGCAGCCTTGGGACAAACCCACTACTCCACATGAAGATCCACCAGCACTGGCCCAGGTCTCATGACTTGCCCAGGCACTGGCCAAGGTTCCACAACACACCCAGACACTGGCCAGAGTCCAACAACCCACCGCACTGCAGACTACAATCTTGTGATGTGTCCAGGTGCCTGAAAAGATCCTGTGGCCCACCCAGCTGTCAGCCAAGATCAGATCACTCACCTCCATGTAGAGAGACTTGCACAGCCCCCTTCCTGAGCTTCAAACAATAGCTAAAGAAATGCTCAAAAGTGCATTATATGTGCAACAGCACAATATATACCCACCAGTATAAAATCACAGAAAGGTAAACCTCACAGTTCTTATAAATAATAGTACAAGAGGGAAAACAAGACAATAAGGCATCATCCAACATAATGAATAGAACAATATCCCATATATTAATAGCCACCCTCAACATGAACTGTCTGAATGCCCCACTTAAAATACATAGAGTAGCTGACTGGATGATAAAACACAACCCAAATATTTTCTATCTCCAAGAAACACATCTAAACCACAAGGATTCACAGAGAGTCATGGGAAGGAGAAGACAAAAAATCCACATAAATGGAAACCAAAGCAAGCAAGTATTCCCATTCTCACATCAGATAAAATAGACTTTAAATCCACAATGGTAAAAAAAGAGAAATATGGTCATTATGCAATGGTAAAGGAAGCAATTCAACAAGAACACATAACAATCCCAAATATATATGCACCTAGCACAGGAGCTCCCAGTTTCATAAAGAAAATTCTTCTAGCTATAAGCAAAGAAATCACCAGCAGCATTTTAATTGCCAGGGACTTCAACACTCCACTGACAAAACTGGACAGGTACTGAAGCAGACAATGAATGAAGAAACAGTCGATTTGAATATACTGTGGAACAGGTAGACCTAATATACATTTATAGAATATAGAATATACATTATTCTTATCAGCACATGGGACATTTTTCAAGATTGATCATATCTTAGGTCGCAAGTCTCTCAGCAAATTAAAAAAAAATCAAAATCATACCATGTATCTTCTCAGATCACAGTGGAATAAACCTAGTATTCAATTCTAAGAGAAACATTCAAATATACACAAAGTTATGGAACTTAAACCACCTATTGTTGAATGAACTTTGGTCAATAATGAGTCAAAATGGAAATAAAAACATTCCTCAAACTTAATAAAAAAGATAACATAAGGTTTCAATATCTATGGGACACATAAAAAGCTGTCCTGGCAGAAAGTTTATATCTTTAAATTCCTACATCAAACAGACAGAAAGATCACAAATTAACAAACCAATATCAAATGTCAAGGAACTGGAAAAAGAATAAGCAATCAAAACCAAAGTTAGCAAGAAAAAAAGAAATAACAGGCTCAAGATAGAACTAAAAAAAAAAAAAAAAAAGGAAGACACCCAAAATAAAGGATCAATGTAAAAATGATGATTTGAAAGGATAAACAAAATCAATAGACCAGTAGCCAGATTAATGAGAAACAGAAGAGAAAGAATTCAATTAAGCTCAATCAGAAATGAAATAAGCATTACAACTGACACCAAAAGATACAAAATATCATTTGAGAATACTACAAAACCTCTATGAAAACAAACTAGAAAACTTGGAGGAATGGATAAATTTCTAGAAACACAAAACCTCCCAAGCCTGAATCAAGAAGAAAAGAAATCCTGAACACCAGTAACAAGCAGTGAGATTGAAGCAGTAATAAAATATCTTCTGACCGTAACAACAACAAAAAAGCCTCAGACCAGATAGATTCACAGGCAAGTTCTACCAAATCTACAAAGAAGACCTTGAACCTATTCTGTAAAAATGATTCCGCAACATCAAGAAGGAGGGAATCCTCTGTAATTATTATCCAGAGCCAGTATCACCTTAATACCAAAACCAAGAAAGGACACAACAAACAAAACTGCAGACCAGTATCCCTTATAAACATAAATGCAAAAATCCTCAGTGAAATATTAGCAAATCAAATTCAGCAGTTTATCAACCAGTTATTCTACCTTGATCAAGTGGGTTTCATCCCTAGTTTGCAGGGGTGGTTTAACATATGCAAATCAATAATACAATATACCACATAAACAGATCCAAAAGCAAAGACTATATGATTATCTCAATAGATACAGAAAAAGCATTTGATAACATCCAGCACCCTTTCATGATAAAAACCCTCAACAAACTACGCGTAGAAAAATATAACTCAAATATAATAGCCATTTATGAGAAATCCATAGCCACCATCATACTGAATGGGGAAAAATTGAAAGCATTCCCCCTAAGAACTGGAACAAGTGTTCCCTCTGTCACCACTTCTATTCAACATAATTCTGGAAGTCGTAGCCAGAGCAGTCAGGCCAGAGAAAGAAATATAAGGTATCCAAATCAAGAAAGAGGTGTCAAACTACCCCTGTATGTTTATGATATAATATTTTATCTAGAAAAGTAAAAAGATGACACTGAAAGACACATGGAATTGATAAATAAATTCAGCAACGTACCAAGTTACAAAATCATTGTACACAAATCAGTAGCATCTCCATATACTAATAACAGTTAAGCTGAAAGCCAAATTAAGGACTCAATACATTCACAATATGTACAAAGAAAATAAAGTACCTAGGAATATACTTAACCAAGGGGGTGAAAGATCTCTATAAGGAGATCTACAAAACACTGAATAAAAAACTGTAGATGTTGCAAAAAATGGAAAAACATCTCCTACTGACAAAATGGCAGAATCAAGATTGTTAAAATGCCCATACTACCCAAAATAATTTACAGACTTAATGCAATCCCCATCAAAATACCAAGACCATATTTCACAGATCTATAAAAAATAATTCTAAGCTTCATTTGCAACCCAAAAAAACCCCTGAATAGTCAAAGTAATTTTAAGTTAAAAGAACAAATGCGGAGAAATCACATAACCTGACTTGAAATTATACTGCAAAACTATAGTAACCCAAACAGCATGGCACTGGTATAAAAGTAGAGACATAGACCAATGAAACAGACTAGACAATCCAGAAATAAAACCTTATACCTATGACCAACTGATCTTTGACAAAACATACAACAACATTCCTCGGGGAAAGGAAATTGTGTTCAAAAAATTATAATAGATAGCAACAAGTAGAAGAATGAAACAGGACCCCTATCTCTTCCCATATACAAAAATTAACTTAAGATGGAAACAGACTTAAATGGAAGATATGAAATCATAACATTTCTAGAATTAATGATAGGAAAAACTCTGCTCGACATTGGACTAGTCAATGAATTTATGACTAAGACCACAAAGGCAAGTACAGCAACAACACAATAAATAAAGTACAATTAAATTAAAAAAAAAACTTTTTTAAGTTTTTGCACAGCAAAGCAAATAATCAACACAGTGAATGTACAACCTACAGCATGGGAGACAATATTTCCCACCTATACTTCTGACAGAGGACTAATACTCAGAGTCTACAAAGAATTTGAACAAATCAGCAAGAAAAAAACAAACAACCCTATCAAAATGTGTGCAAAAGACATGAACAGAAGTTTTTTAAAAGAAGATAGACAAATCCCATTTATTAATTTTTGTCGTCATGATTGTCATTGGTATCTTAGTCATAAATTATTTGTCTAGGCTGATATCTACAAGAGTTTTCCCTATATTTTATTCTAGAAAACTTATGGTTTCCTGACTTAGAGCTCAGTCTTTTATCCATCTTCAATTAATTTTTGTAAGTGGTAAGGGAGTGGTTCTGTTTCATTCTTTTACATGTGGCTATCCAAATTTCCTAGCACCATTTATTGAATAGGACTTATTTCCCTCATTGTTCAAAGCTGTCTGCTTTGTTGAAGATCTGTTGATTGTAGATAGATGGTGTTATATCTGGGTTCTCTGTTCTGTTCCATTGGTCTATGTCTCTATTTCTCTACAAATGCCATGTTTTTTTGGTAAATATAGCCTTGTAGTATAGTTTAAAGTCTGGTAACATGCCTTCAGATTTATTTTTTTTGCATAGGATTCCTTTGGCTATCTGGGCTCTTCTCTAAACAAAGTGTAGAATTGCTTTTTCTAAATTGGTGAAGTTTGACATTGGTAATTTGATGGAAATTGCATTGAATTTGTAAATCGCTTTGAGTAGTATGGACCTTTTAACAATCTTGATTATACCTATCCATGAGCATGATATGCTTGTCCATTTGTTTGTATTCTCTGTGATTTCTTTCCTCAGGATTTCATAGAGACATTTCATAGAGAGGTCTTTCACCTCCTTGGTTAAGTATATTCTTAGGTTTTTATTTTCTTTTTAACTATTGTGAATGGTATTGAGTCTTTTATTTGATTCTCAGCTTGGCTATTATTAGTTTATAGAAATGCTACTGATTTATGTACACTGGTTTTGTATCCTGAGGGTTTGCTGAATTTATTTATACATTCCAGGAGACACTTGATGGGGTCTATGGGGTTTTCTAGGTACAAGATCATATGATCAGTGAAAAGCAATGCTTTGACCTCGTCTTTCCTGATTTGGATACAATTAATTTCCTTCTCTTTCCTGATTTCTCTGGTTAGGACTTCCAGCACTAAGTTGAATAGAATTAGTGAAAGTGGGCATCCTTGTCTTGTTCCAGTTCTTAGGGGAATTGCTTTCAACTTTTCCCCATTCAGTATGATGTTGGCTGTGGATTTCTCATATATGGCTATGTTCCTTCTATTCCTAGTTTGTTGAGGGTTTTTTATCATGAAAGGGTGCTGGGTTTTGTCTAATACTTTTTCTGCATCTATCGAGATGATCATATGGTCTTTGCTTTTGTTCCTGTTTATGTAGTGAATCACGTTTATTGATTTATGAATGGTGAATCATCCTTGGATCCCTGGGATGTAGCCCACTTGGTCCTGATGGACTATATTTTGATGTGCTGTTGAATTCAGTTTGCTAATATTTTAATGAGGAATTTTACAACTGTGTTTATAAGGAATATTGGTTTGTAGTTTTATTTTTTTGTTGTGCCCTTTCCTTGCTTTTGTATCAAGATGATATTGATACTGGATTCATACACAGAGCAAACAGACAACCTACAGGTTGTAAAAAAAATAGTCACAAGCTACACATCCAATAAAGAATTAATATCCAGAATTTACAAAGAACTCATGCAAATCAACAAGAAAGAAAGTAAACATCCCTATTAGAAATGAACAAAAACAGAAACAGAAGCTTCTCAAAAGTAGAAAGACAAATGTCCAATAATCATAAAAAATGCTTACTATCACTAATAATCAGGGACATGCAAATTAAAATCACAATGAGATATCACAAGAGGACCCATTATTAAGAGCACAAACAATAGCCAACACTGTGTGCATCTCAAGTGGTTCAGCTTACACAATTCTGACTGAAAAAATGTAGCAAGTTTTTCACTCAATGGGTCACCAAACCATTGCACTCAGATCAGCATAGATTTCAGTGGAAATTTTAAACAAGTGGGATCAAGATTCTACCGTATTTCTCTGAAGAATTGTAACAAGAGAATTAATATGACTTTTACTAGTACAATTCTGAAGATAAATCACAATCAAAGCAATGGCTACTAAAAGGTAGAAGAGGTCCAGTAAAAGCAAAAATGAAGTAACCAGTCAAGAGCAAAGTCCATGGCAACAATTTTTTGGAATGCTTGTTGACTTTCTGGAGCCAATAACATTTGCTTATTATGAGAGTGTCTTGAGAAAGCCAAAGCTTTAGCAGAAAAACACCTGGGAAAACTTCACCAGAGAGTCCTTTTCTACCATGACAATGCTCCTGCTTGTTCCTCTCATCAAACTAGGGCACTTTTGTGAAATTTCAATGGGAACTTTTAAGCATCCACCCACAGTCCTGATTTGGCTGCTTTTGACTTCTTTTTGTTTCCTAATCTAAAAATCTTTAAAAGGTATCCATTGTTCTTCAGTTAATAACATAAATTGACTGCATTGACATAGTTAAATTCCCAGGACCCTCAGTTCTTTAAGGATGGACTAAATGGGTTCTTTCATTGCTT